>VUQJ01039274.1:11906-23363 GCA_015108635.1 Andinoacara biseriatus | reverse complement strand
TCTTACAAACTTAAATGTGTGCAAACAATATTTATGCATAACAATTTTGATGCTCTTTAATGGTACAGAATGAAAGATTTTTAATTTCCAATGAAGAAAATCATTAGCAATTTCATCCAAAGCATTAACAGCTACGACCTTAGGTCAAAGATGTCCCAGTATTGTGTGGATGTTAGTACTGAACTTAACATATTAACTCCTGCAATATCACTTGGGACCTCAAGATGCAGATGAACAACTAGAGATTCTTTCTTTCTTTCTTTCTTTCTTTCTTTCTTTCTTTCTTTCTTTCTTTCTTTCTTTCTTTTATACAGTCAACAAATCTGACTCATCATCATGTTAAAGAATAGGCAGTTAAAAGTGAAAAAGTAAACACGACAATGTCTGACGGCTAGTGAGAACTGGAAAGTGGGATTATTTGTGGAGCTGGCAGGCTAGGATTTATTTTTAACTTGTAGTTTTCCCCTTTTAACCCCTCACCCCTAGCCCTTCTGCCGCTGGCATCAGGTGACACCCAGAATTGTTGGCCTGGACCCCAACAACACAGGAATATTCAGTTACTCTAGCAGGTCATTATGGAGGTTGGTTGTTGAATATTTGCTGCACTGTAAGAACAGTCTGGTTATGACAGGCATGAACAATGGTTGCTTCTATGGCCATATGTGGTAGAAACTGAAGAAAGTTGAACCGGGAAACAAAGCTAGCACGGTTGGTGGTTTGATCCCTGCCTGCTCCAGTCTGCATGCCAAAGTATCTTTGGGCAAGATTTGGAACCCCGAGTTGGATCCATCAGAGCGTGAATATTAGACAGAAAGCAATTAGGCATTGGAAAAAACTGCGTGTATGAATGTGTGCATGAATGGGTGAAAGAAAGAGTAGAAAAGCATTATATAAAAACCATTTACCATTTATTGCTACAATGAGATGGTGAAGCAATTAACCAATCATGTGCCTTCATATACACACACAAGCCCTATGACACTGTTGTTGTTGTTATAGAGCATCTATGCCGCAACAGTGCCTTGGTGCTCAAGCCTCACAAGAACAATAGCGACCCCTTCAGGTACCGCGAAATATTGCATATTATATATTTTTTTGTTTGTTTGTTTGTTTGTTTGGTTGGTTGGTTTTTTATATAAAAGGTTTTAAAAATAAAGGGTAAAAAAGCACTGTCTGGATTTCACCTTTCATCACCGACAACTGAAAACTATCTATTGAATTTTTTTGTACATTTTTTTTTGTATTTTTTTCAAAAATCATTTGACATTCCTCCATTAGTTACACAACCCTTTTAAGCAACCAAACAAAATTGAAACCAATTATTTATATGAAATGATCCAAACACTTTTCTCAAAAAGTTCCAAACACGGTTGTTATTCATGAAAAACCGCTGCTTTGGTGATCCCTTACGTGGTTTTTCACAAGACAGTGATGCTTCGAAATTGCTTGTAAATTGATTTATTAATTCAACTGGAATAAGTGTTTCTCAAAATATCACACAATTTAAAATGTTAATGAAAATTGTGGTAATGACTGCCCATGTTTTAGAGGCTGGATATATTAGTTATCCTCAATTTTAGGTTGCCTCATTTAACATATAAATCACTTCAAAGGTTCAAGGAGATTTTCTTGCTTTTTTCCAAATTACTCTAAGCAAAAATTATTTGCATGTGGCAAAACGTTTGTCATCCCTTTTTATGATAAAAAATTACTTTAAAGAAATTACTATGTTTTCTTTTTTTTTCTTTTTTTTTGAGGCTTGTTTAACTGCTCCAGTTCCTCAACCTGTTCTAGACTTTGAATTTCTGTAGAGCTGTCATAATTTCACCTCTGAATTTATGCCCAAAAAATGTACCTCCCAAAGGCTGCATAGCAGATTCATTTGGTCTTTACTGTGGCAATCCCCTTTTCCCTCACCCTCCTTGCCTTCCTCCCCCTCTTTCTTTCCCATGTCCATTAGACCTTGCAGACTAATCGAGCAGCACCAATTGCTCCCGTGGTGAGATCATTAAGTAAATTATTTTAAGATCAAACGGTCAGCAGCCACAATGAAGTCCTGTGTAATGGTAAAAGCCTCAGAAGCTGCCACCCACTCCTCTCTCAAATTAAAGCCCAGTGGGGAGAGCTCTGCACCTCTCAGGTGGATGCCCCCATTAGGCCTTTTAGCTGCAGGCTAAGGTAGGACCCACTAATTGGTCCTTTGAACAAAACTAACCCACTGACAGGATCTGACTTGCATGAAGCTTAAGAGTGCAAAATTGTTCCTGGCTAACAACAACAGCTCTGAACCACTATAATAGTCTACCTATAGAGAGAGCAATAATATGGACTTGTTCTGCTTAGGTGGCAACATACGTGTTATAATATTTAGTAGAATTAGCTGTATAAAAAGCGTTAGAAACTTTTTTCTAGCTTAAAGGTGTGAATTCAAACTTCTGTCAGATTTGAAAGTTTGACTTACATTATGGAAGCCAAAATAAATAAAATATCACATAAGATTTTTTTTTTTTACATTTTTATTTTACTTCATGCATTTCTCCTCTTCTCTGCCTTTGTCCTCAAGTAAAATTTAAAAGTTGCTCACTGAGCAATTATCCCAGAACCAAAAGTTAAAAAAAATAAAGTACACAAACAAAACACTGCGGTGTGTGTTGACTGAACCTGCTACAATAAGTAGGCCTCCGTATTTCATCAAGAACCATCCTTCTAATTCTTGTCTTCACAACTTTTTGCAATCACTTTTGATTTAATATTTTACTTTTTAAAAATCCAGCATCAGTATATTTGAATCTTCCATCGCGTCACCTTTCTGCCTTTTTGGTTTTTCTGTTTGTGTTGTCTTTAGATTGTGTGTGTGTGTGTGTGTGTGTGTGTGTGTGTGTGTGAGACCATGCATGGTGTGTCTACCCTCATTTCTCCCAGCTGAACCCATGCTAAGCTTGCTTTCTGTTTCGTAACAAGAAATCACACTTTTATCGGTAAATAAAGCAACAAGCTGGTTTGTACCAGAAGCTTTATGTGTGTGTGTGTGTGTGTGTGTGTGTGTGTGTGTGTGTGAGTAGTTGCATATAGAGTTTGTGTGTATATACACTGAATAAGTATGAAACCCATTAGACAGTGATTACTCACAAAGTGCCGTCCTTGGATGGATAGGTTGACAGCTTCCCTTTTAGCAGGTCAAAGTTTCACACGGCTTAACATAATTAGGAGCATGTACTGTATGCTCATAGAAGGATAAATTCATATACATTACACAGAGACTCATATGCTGATGTTGACCTTCGCAAGCGGCTTTGCTTCACTTAAGTTATTTCACATATGTGGCAAAGAAGCTACAGTCTTAAAACATTTTTTAAAAAAAGCAACCGGTGCTTTCAGGTGTTTATCCCTCTCTGTGCTCCTCTAAGTGTTGGGCTTACAGTAGCTTATGGCATTGGAGACAGGAACCAATGCAGCAGAGTGACTGTGAGAGTGAATTATCCTCCCTTGACATGGAGCGTCAGTGTCATCAATCACATGGTTTTAATTAGCGATAGCTCCCCTTTGTGGCTGAGAAATGTGCATGTAATTCAATTTGGGACCCACTGCTGCCTCAAGAACCCCACACGGAGATTTTCGAGCCACTTGGATTTCATACACGCAGGTGAAATGTTTGATGTTCACAAAGCAGACCACGCTGATGTGTACAGGATACAGTTGTGGGTACATAAACAAAACATTGCATTGTATCTTGATTTTTTTTTTTTACCTTTGTAATACCGGCTTGTTTGTATTTATTAATATGTTGAAAAAGAAAATCAAAAATTTATCAGTCAAATTCAGACTTGTAAAATTCAAAAGTCGCTCGATTTACAGTGAGACACAAAAATTTCAAAAACAAATCTTGTTTCCATAAATTGCAAATGACTATTTTACTCACTAGTGATAAAAAAAAACATTTTATCTCATGTAAATCCCTTTTTCCCTTCCAAAATGTCTGAACCAAAATTCCCAAACAAAGATGGGGTGAAGTGGGACACAATCAAACAGGTACCATTTTATTTTCAAGGCCATACAAAGGAAAATTAGAGGCAAACATTTAATCAAGATCCATTATAACAGTTTCCAGTCATGTTTCATGCAAATGTTTTGGCTTTTGTCTCGAAATTCCTCAAATGTGAAAAAACCCCCCAGCATATTTCATATTTAACTACCAAACAAGAAGGAACAGATATCAGCTGTGCTGAAATGAAAAAAATAGCTTAATCCTTTTTATGACAATTCAATATTCATTAGCTACACAGTGTGAAGGCGATCGCTGTTTCTTTGTTTTCCCTTGAGGTAATACATTGAAATGGCCATACAGTGATGAAAAACAAAAACAGCCTCTTTTTAGCTCTCCACACACAGAGGCCTTTTATCCATCATTTGAATGTTGGTTTCTTGTGATTTCCTCCTCAATGGGAAACTTAACTCATACCAACATTTAAGGCCCGAGCCTTAAATAAAAACAAAGAGTTAAGGTTGCCATTGAAATGCTAAAAGATCAGTGGCAGTTATTTAGTTCTCTAAAGACACTTGAAAGTCTCTTATCTGACATGCAGTCATGCAAGTCACTGTAATGATGTTTATTTCACAGCAGTCATTCACTTTGCTGTCAAATACAGCCTCTTTGTTGTTGTTGTTGTTGTTTATCTTAGGAACTTTAACCTCTGACCTTAGCACTCTCAAAATAGTAAAAATATTTTTGGATAAACTTTGTTTTGCTATTGAAACACATGGCTTTAAGCTAAAGCAAAAAAAAAATATATAACATTTAATAATAATAAATTGAATAAAAATACGTAGTTATTGAATGATATGCCTTACTCTGATTTTTCTAGCTATTGTGTTCACTGGTGCTTACAGCATTAAGTAACACTGAATTCACTTTGCCTGGCATGATCAAAACGGAATATCAATTCAATTCCTACCAATGCTTCAAGTTTATATGATGACGATTGCAGATGTTTTTGATTCCACTGACTGATTGGGCTCCTGCACTTTGAAATGTTCCATTTAAGGCTGCTTTTGTTCTTGGGACAGATCAGCTCCCTTACAAGGTCTTCTCCAATCAATTTAGTTGATCCCTGTGTTCTATTTAACTTTTGAAGGTGTTGATTATAGTCTGCCTTTTCCCCACTCTGGATGTCCTAACTGCACCAAATCAGTGTCCACACGAACACGCGGCTCACAATCAAGCCGCCATTTGGTCTATGAAAATCTGGCTGTGCCATTAGCTGATGTGCTGAGAGGAGAAATTCCAGGCCTCTGTTTGTGTGGTTGTTTTGAAGGAAACATTGGTTTCACCCCGTGCTGATTGACTCTAATCAGCCACACCATGCCAGCATCACTCTGTCTTGAAGCACATTCCGGTGACTTGATTAGGTGGGAAGAGTGAAAAATTGAAGAATACATAAATATTTATCATGCCTTGATGACTGATAAAAACATACATGTAGCCTTGAGAGTCCCTCAGTGAGAGAGCCATTCCCTCGCCAGCAGGCAATATTTTAAAGTAAACAGTATGCTAACGTTTAAACAAAGATTTTGGCACCAGCATCAGTGGCTGTTGATGTTGTTGAAATACTTGTTGTCAGAACGAACTCAAGTCAAACACATCACATGTATTGGCTTGTATTTCCATGTGCTGAACAGGGCTGGCAAGGAAAACACTGCTGACGCCAAGCTTGAGCTATGTTTATCTGGGTCCACAACCAGTTAAAACACCTCAGTGCCACAACTCCAGGCTATTCTCATACTACATACATTTTTTTAACCCCACGATTGTGAAATTATTGTGTAATCTCCATTAGTCAAGTTAGTCAGTGCACGCAAGTGGTAATGTATATGCCGAAGGTGGAGTACGCTGAGACATTAGTGCAGGGTTACGCATGTAATTGGAAAGCTAGTTCAGGGGCAATGTCCAGAGGCTACAAGTGACAGGTACTTCCTGTATCCTGTGCCTGACGGCAAGAAGTCTCACCTGGGCTGTAATCTGGGACGAGTGATCACAAAGAGCCGGAGTGAAGGCAAATTCCTCCTGTCCTACTTCAAACGCTGCAGGACAGTAAATCAGACAGGTGGACGACACCTCTCACTAGACTTCAATGCTTCTCTCCCTCCAAGGCGAAGGAAACAAGTATGCCAACAATGTCACCTGACAACATTATGGAGCCACTTTGCCACAGGAACATCTCACAGAGCTGATGTCAATTAGGCCTGTGAAATTATGTGCCTAAACAAATATAAAGGTTACATTTTGATATCATTGTCGCACATTAGAAAAATCTGTGCGAGACAGAAAATGCTGATTTTTTTGATTATCTGACAAAACATTGTGAGTTCCTTTGCTGTTTTTTTTTACTTGTGAAAACAGAAAAAAGTGTCATCAGATGACATGTTGTGAAATATATGTTGAATTTATTTTTTATTTTTTTGCAGATGCTCATTTGATTCCTGCTGCCAAGCAGCAAGAATAACAGATTTTTTATACAACTTTACCATTTCTGAACTGTTTTACCGTCAGAGCTCTGCAATATTATAATAATGATATTATATAATATATAATAGCCTGTGTAGCACTAGCTTTCAAAAGGTTGTAAAAAAAAATCTAGGTGTAGAAAAACATCAAGCTGACCATAAACTGTGAATAAGCAGAAGACACGTTCGGAGTTCGCATCCCTGCATAAAAATCACATTCAATCTTAGGTAATTCTATCCACATACTGGTATTTTTGCATGAAATTGTGTAACTGAAACCCCACATTTAACATTCAATAGATACATTTTCCAATATTTATTCCCACAAACATGGCACTATTTCATTAGTGAATGAAAACTGAGGGAAGAGTCACTTTACGAGTGTAGCAGTTGGATGTCTAACTCCTGAGAAATCCCATCTGAGGACAAGGTGTCAGGGAAAATGAATCAGAAAGGAGCATCAAGGTCAGTGTGATATTTCTGGGCTTCTATTTTACATGGCCGCATAGCAAATGAAGGCCTTCAATCAAGTCAGATTGGGTGGATGGACTATAGGTACACCAACAACCTACAGTGAGAGTAATGGCAAAGGCATAAATCCATCAAATAAATAAGGATAATAATAATTTATAAAAGAGGATACAAAAAAAATCAGGGTCACAGCAATAATACTCTTTTAGACTAATTCTAATGAAACAAATAGATTAGAATCATGCTTTTATTCTCAGTTGCTCCTGTTTTATACGCCTAAGCATTTCTCCAGTGAAGCTGGTAAATAACACGTCTTAATATAGACTCACACTGAAGTAAACAATACAAGCTCGACACTTGTGATCCTTAATTAAACAAATTGCTGCAAATGAATGCATTTGTGAGGACAAGGATGCATCCATGACCAGTGGTGCCGTACATTACCAGCTTGTTATTATCGCAAACTGTTAACTGCTTTTCTTCTTCCTCTTTTTTTTTATGTATTTATTTATTTGAATTTGCAGTTGGAGGGTTTAAAATGTGAAATGTATAAAGACCCCTGATTCTTAATATCTTTGCTGCCAAAATTGAATAAGTCAAGGATATTAATATTATAGGGGTTGATCCAGCTCCTGAGAACCATTCATCTAAAAGTTTCTGCTACATAAATATGAGCCAGGAACCCAATGCACCAGTGCTTTAACAATCAATACATTATCTTATGTGCAAAGTCAAAATGTTGAGAGTTTTTTTTTTCCAAGTGTGTGGAACAAATTAAAAGCCCGGCCAGTCAGTGAAAGAACAATTCATAAAGGTGAAAAAGTGAGGCTGCGGCTGTGATGGGGAGGACCAGTGAAAAATCTCTGCTGACCCTCTCATCCCTCTGCTCATCTATCTCTCACTACTGTCCACTGATAGATTTCCCCTCACTGATTTATGGGAGAAAAAAAATGTCACAGTGGAATAGGCTTTTGATAAAATTGTTCAAGAGATTCTGGGCAATAAATCCTGTTCTTTACATCAGGGTTGCTAGCTACTTTCACATTCTTGTGCCATCAATAAGAGCAGCCGAACATGACAACTAATCAATAACTTTACAATATTCTGGGCAGTTTGGGAAAACAGTAACATTTATATTTAACAGAAAAGAGCAAGTCACTATTTCTATATGGGACAACTTATGGATAAGATTCTAACTTGAGCTGAAAATAAGTCAGGTTGTGTTTGCGCTGCTAGCAGGAGAGAAATTGTTGTCTTTCAAAGCAGCTGGTTAAAGCTGCCATTAAATTAACAATAGATACAATCGATTCAAATGTCCACACAACCTGTTCAATTCATATTAATACAAAAAGATTAAATCAATCAGTTAATCATTTGCTTGTTTTTTTGTTTTTGTTTTTTTGTTATTGTTTTGGCCAGAAATCCAATTCAGATATGAAAAAAGGGTCATTTAATGACCATTAATCAACATGTCTTTTATTGTAATGGCTTCCAAAGATGAGCCTATTTTTTCTTGTAAAGCAAAACAGCCCAATATAATCATGGTAACAAGTTACAGGATCTCTAATCCGACATCACTCACTCATCTGACAGGAACTCTTCAGTCAGCCGAGTGGCGCCAGAAAGGATGAGTGATTCAGCAAACCTGCCTGGTTGTCTCTCCGCTCTTTCAATCTTTACGACGTAGCTAAGAGAAAAACAATGAGTCTGTTCTCAGTACAGGTGTTTCTCGGAGGAGATGACTTGTAAAAACAGGTAGATTTCCTCTGAGACGTGAATTGACTCACATAAAAGGCTTCTGCTGCTGCAATAACTCACAACTGAGTCCTGGCTGTCTGCCCAGAGACACTGAAATCATAGAGTGTTTAATTTGCACACAAAAAAAACCTCACAGAGGTGAAATACATACATACACACACACATATATATGTATATATATACACAACTAATGGTAGCCAACTGTGTTTGTGGTAATGAGGAGATAAACATTGGCACTGTAACCTCAGACTGACAAAGAAACAAACAGTCAGCCACTCGAAACACATACTTTAAAGGACCTTTGCACTCGCAATAAAGGCTGAGAAATACTGGAACATGAACTTAAAGCCCTCTCAAGACAAGGTTGTCACAAGAGATGAGAGAGGAGGAAGCAAAAGACAAATAGCAAGCAGGGGAGCCATGTGGATGACTTTGTCTTTCAGATTAAAGCCCGAGCAACAACCAGCAACAAAGACATTTCTGACAGGATGAGGAAATGAAATGTTTACAGTAAGAGGACTGATAAGAGAGGCCACATAAGACATTCGAGAGCTCTTGTTTGCACTGCCTTTGCTACAAATGAGGAGTGGTCATTCTTAAAACAGGTGTCAGGGCGGTGAAAAATGGCAAGTTGTGTGCTCCCCCATTTCATTTAAGCCATCTGGATGCCAAGCAACCCCCAGCAATTTCAATTTAATGCTGCATATCAGCAATTTCTTTTGTCTTTACAGTGAAATTGAAATACTTTCCGACAGCTTGTCAGTGATTCTTTTCTCACTACTAAAAGGCTGAAATTACATTAGCTTTGCTATAGAATGATTTCATCTATATATTGATTTAGCTGCAGCCACATAAGATGCTACACTGCTTCTATTACGTAGACTCCAAACCTGAGAGGCTGAGGACATTTGAATTATTTACATCAGTTGTCACAGGCTCGTGTGATTTCAAAGAACATGCTCCCAGAGGCCCATTATCCTGCCCTTGTTTGTCGGGGGAGATGAGACATTTTCTCACTGATAGGCTCCTTTTCTGTTTCCTACTGGGGGAAAAACACCATGTTAATTTAATGCATCCTGTCCCGACGCAATACACCGGCGCCGAAAAAGATGCTTGTTCTCATCTATGTAATCACAGCAGCAGGAGCAGAGGGCACACATCCCCTGTGCCTCATTTCAGGGCTAATCTTTCATTTCATAGCCTATCTCTCCATATCAAACAACACAAATGGCTCAATTTGCATGACAGGATTTGTAACATGGCAAATCAGGTGTCAGACTCGATTAAACATTACACCAGCACACTATCATAATCAGCCCTCTAATGAGTGTGGCCGCTGGTGTGAGAGGCTTGGATGGATCAGGGAGAAGGGCTTCTCCACGCTGCCCAGCGGGGGGTGAGTAACTGGGGGATTAAATCGGAGATGCGGTCCCTCCGGCTCTGACAGAGGGGCTCCTCTGGGTGGCGGGGCTAGAGCCCTGTGATGCTGACAAGACAAGGCGACACAGGCCACACACAAACACGCACACTTCAGGAGGACTGGATGGGAGAGCTTCTCTCACAGCTGAAGCACACAGACAGCATCTGATGACTGCTTACTCCCGTGTATATTCAGCTTTGAATACTAATGCACGGGGCTATTGCAGAAGAGAGAAGCCCCAGCAGAGCGACCCCAACCCCAGCTCACAACAAGCTGATCCTGTTGCCTCAATGAAATGAGGCAACAGGATCATTAAGATGCTACAGATACTCTGGGTGCTAATTAATCTTACAATGCTGGTTGTGCTTTTATTTCTTGTAAACATCAAGTCACATGATACACTGATGTCACTCAGCCTCTGCAGAGCTGCCCCATCCTCCTCTCTGTCATCTTCAGTCCCGTCCCTCCTTGTGTACAGTTTGCCACTCCCATTGTCCAGCGTTTTTTGTTTTCTGCTGAATATACATTGATGCTAATTCTGCTGCTGGCTGTGTAGCTGTGCAGCTTTTGGTCGCTGGTCCACAGAGACTTCCCTATTACCACCATCCTACCACCCTTAGCATCAACATCCCCCTCCCGCTTATTTCTTCCCCCACCCTCTGCCCTGCTCCCCATTTGGGGTGACCCGGGTGCTGTTCTGAGGGTTCCTCACACCCCAGAAGCTGTCAGTGGCCTCCTTCCTTCCCATGAGCGGAACACACAATAGAGAAAGGGCTCCGGCTGAGAGGTTCAGTAGCCATTAACCCCTACCAGCTGTTCCTGCCGAGGGTATTCTGTGCCACAATACGTGCCCCCGAGGGGGCCCTCACGTCCACTAATCTAGCCATTGTTGGCCAGGAATGCTGACAGAAGAAAAGAAATTTTTCTTGTGTCCATGCAAGCGTGTGTATCCATGTGTGAGAGCCGAGAAACGTAGGGCTAATTTCTATAGTTGCCTGTGAAGAAGGGAGACCATGAAGAATACCCTATTTAGCTGCTTGACAAAATTCTTCTGCCTAAAAATGGAAAAACAATGGCAATTGTTTTCAAGTAGACTCCTTTACACTGTCCGAGTCTCTGGATTTAAGGAGGAAAAAAATTATATTTTTGTCTGGTGTGCAAAAAGTTAAAATAACTTTATAAGATTTGAATTATTTTGTTATCTGCGATTCATTTTTTTATGCATGGTCAGACAAGCATTCAAAAATGGCAATCGCTTCCAAAGCCATTTCTACAGAGATTAAATTTTGGGAAAATTATTCCATTTT
>VUQJ01039261.1:21691-36563 GCA_015108635.1 Andinoacara biseriatus | reverse complement strand
TGTATGTACAAAGTGCATAAAAATCTATTACCAATCAATATTCAACAACGATTTGTTAAAAGAGAAAGTAAATATAATTTAAAAGGAATTGAATTTTTTTTTTTTTTTAAACAAGATTTATATTATGTATACTGTAATGTTGTGTATCTGAAATATGCCATTAACAGTCTTCCAAGCTGAATAGCTAACATTTATTTATTTATTTTTGTTGTGTGTATGTTTGTGTGAATGAGGGGCAGATATTATAAGTTTATACTTCTTTCTGCTCCTTTTCATTCATGTTTTTTTTTTATTTTGGTTGTTATAAGAATTATTTATAAGTTGATTGAATGAAATAAAAATGAAAAAAATGAAAAATGAAATGAAGCTGTGTTTTCAGAACGTAGATGTGTGAAACTCAAATATCAGCTCGTTTTATCAATATATTGCTTTTATGCAAAAATGTTCTCCGAGGTCGGAGATGTCCCTTGCCGCTGTTCTACCAGCAGCTTGTCTCACTAGCTGTCAGCTGAGCTGGCTATCGAGGCTATTTCAGTTCTTTATTTGTTTCTGAGTAATTCGCTTTGCCTGAAATTAAAGTTAAGCATCATAAATGGATATTTCTATTCAACATTAATGTCTCACTTAATATAGATGGAAATTAATCATTCAATCAGCTGTATTCCTTGATGATGAAATGTGTTATGCTTGTTTTAACAGCTTATTTTGAATTAAAGAATTAAATTAAACCACTAAAAGGAGCAAAAGTTCGGTCTCCGTTTAACCAGCTGCTTTTCCACAGCTGTGCTGCCACATGAGCTACACTGAGTTGGGGGCAGGTGACGCTGTTTCGAAGGCTAGACCGTCCAAATTCACTGCTGCTCATTTCCGGCCTTTGTGGTCTTCGTGGGCTGTGAAGGACCCGGTCTATGTAGGCTCTGTATCTGTATGTTTAGCTCTGTCACTACTGCAAATATAGCTGAAGTTAAGTTGTACCTGTTTCCGAGTCCTGCATCTTGGGTCCATCACCTGCCGCTTCTTGACAAATAGCTTATGCTCATGCATTCTATAGCCCCTGTCAGGTTTAGAAAATTGCTTGCAACTTCCTTGGTTGAATGAGGAATTAAGAATTCAAAAGAGGAAATACAGAAGTGCTGAGAGGAAGTGGAAAAAGGACAAACTAAATCCTTCCCTCACTATGTTTAAGAACCAGATATTTGCCTACCAGCAGGAATTCATGGAATGTAGGAACACTTAGCTTTCACAGCTTATCATCAACCATGGTTATAATATCAGAATACTTTTTTAAATCAATAGAATCTGTGGTTGGCTCTCTGCTTACCCATCCTGTTGAATCTTCACTGAGATGTTACTGAAGCACACTGTGGCACATTTTCACCTATCCAACTGACTGCATCCCCATCTGGGTTTTATGGGCTAGTTTTCAGACTGTTGGTTATGATATATTAAACATTATAAATTCTTTACTGTCATCTGGGTGTTCCCTTTAAATTTTAAATATGCAACAGTCCACCCTCTTTTAAATAAACCCTCAATTTTAAGCAATGTCAATACCATTTCCAAGATGCAATTTTAATCCAAAATTTTAGGAAAGACTTTGGCTATTAAGTTGATTCATTATACGAATGACAGTCAGCTCTGTGAAAAATTGGGTTATGCTGACATAACATTGATACTGATCTGATCAAGGTCTCAATTGGTCTGCTGCTTGCTGCTGACTGTAGGTTATTCTCTGTTTTAATTCTGCCTGATCTCAGCTTAGCCATTCATAATATAGATTACAATATTTTAATTAGCCTTCTGAAAAACAGTGTGGGCGGGGCACTGGATTGGTTGATTTCATATACAATACACTTAGTGTGTCCAAACATTTGTCTGGTAATATATATCCAACAGATCTTTTTCTGTAAGGACTAGCAATGCCTTATCTTTTCATGCTCCTCTCTATTGCAGGGTGACCCAGGGGTCTATCTTGGGTCCCATTTTATTCAAGATCTATGTGCTACCCCTCAGACAAATCCATGAGAGACATGGTCCAGATTTTCACTCCTGCATAGTTCATACCTTGCAAAATCTGGTACTACTTACCTCTCACACATTAGGTCTTATCTGGATGAAGTTAGAATCTGGATGTCCAAAAGGTTTCTTAAACTGAATGACTCGAATATGGATATAATTACACCTTCCTCCCCTAGTACTAGCAACACTCTTGAGCTTTGTATTAAAAAAATGTCTACAAAGAAGAGTGCAACTCAAGGGTACATGTACATACAAACCTGGTGCCCAACTACAAGAAACAGTGCAGTGTACTTCAAGTGCAGTTCTTAAGTATTTTTACTTAAGTCTTTCCAATTCTCTAGCTTGCAAAAAGAAATGGTTTTTAACTCTTCAACACAAACTGATATTTTTACTCATTTTAAGAAAGCATACAGGTGAAAATCCACAGAGTAACTTTTTAGCACAGAGGCCCAGTCATGGTGTAGTACTTATTTAGTGGAACGGTACCAGTGTACCATGTTTGTACAACCTTTTGACTGGTACTTTCTATCTGGTTAAAAATTATTTATTATCAGTTTCATGCCATTTACTGTGATATTGATATAAAAAAATAAGAACAGGAACATTTTGTTTTCTAGTCCACAAAAGCTTTATCTAGGTGAGCACAGGTACATCCACTGAAGGGCAACTCATGATGTTAAACATTTGCCACTAATTGCCAAAATATAAAGCCATAATGTCATTTTTATTGCTTGTGAAATATTTTGAATTCATGCAGCTTTACTAGGCTTTAAAAGTCATGTGCCATATTATCTAGTTGAAAAGAAATGAAAATTTAAAAAAATAAACAATATGGTACATGCATTTTATATCAGAGCAGTACTTATCACCTGTTGGCAAACCTTATTGTTCAATGGTTAGTAAAAACAACAAAAAAAAAAAAAGTTAATTTAGGAATTACAATAATAGGAGCAAGTGGTGACTCCACTCTCTTGTTTCATAATGTATTTTTTTACCTTAAACAAAATGACCCACAAAGTAAACCCAGTCTGTGGGAGAAATCAAACTGATGCTGTTATAGTCAAAGTCTCACATCATGATACCGATGTGTGATGGTGACAGTAAATGAGAAATTCGAAAGCACTGTCATCTTTACTTGCAACCTGCTATACAACATGCCCACTGGGAATTATGCCTCATTTTTGTGTAGACCTTCATGAAATGTAGATAACCTTTCAGGGCCTTCACAAAAACACCACAGCTATGACAAGTGTAATTTCTGAACATCCTTAAAATGGTGCAAACTCACCTATTCACAATACCCCTTGACACCAACAAGGCATATAATGAATCTGCTGAGAGAAAGAAAAGCAAATCTTTGTCAGTGCAGAGGACACTTGAATAGATAAATCTGTCTAAATTCTGGGAAGCAAGTACTGAACACTAGCTATTTTGTATTGGTAACCTAAAGGGTAAAATAACTTACAAAATCTCAGTTATTAACTTTGCTAGCAAGACCACTGTCCTCTCAACATCATGAGAAGGATGAGCTGGTTTTGAAGTTTAATAGTTAGCTGACCTCTGCTACCAATATGGTCATAGAGACTTAGTGGCAAGCTGGAGTAAAAACAGTGTGCTATATTAGCAAGCTAATGCTACTGAGCTTGAGTTTGGTATACTTGCCTTGCAGATGCACTGTGTACAGTTGTGCACCCTGCTGACAGTGAATGGTCTTTTTTCCTCTCTCTAGTCAACATCAGAATTGACCATGGACTCCATGGAGATGTGGGTCAGGTCCAACAGTTTCCCAAAAGGTATGGTTGAGGGTGACTGGAAAAACGCCTAATTGGGATCATTAGAGTTCTTCATTCTTCTTCTTCTTCTTTTTCTTCTTCTTCTTTCTGTCTTAATGATTGCAAATTTGACCTCCTGAACATTCACAAAAATTCACCAATTTTGGCCCTGTGGTCAGGTGAAAAATGTTGTTTTTTAAAGTTGACAAAAAACAATTTCTATGAGGGAGCTCTAAGCCCTCCCCCCCCCCTTGAAAATTCAAATTTCAGGCTCCTATGGGAGAGGACAAAATAAAGTTAGTTAAAGAACCATGAGATTTTGTACACTTTTACCACATTTTGACTGACGAGGTGCTGGTGTTCACCTGATCAAAAAAGTCAGTAACACCCATGTCATATTTTGCATGCCATTGCAATGGCCACACCCCAAAGCGAGGTTCAATCCTTTGTTGTGAGATTCATTTTAATTAGATTTTAATTGCTTCTAATTCTCATAAAGTGCAATTATATCATTGCTCTCAAACTTCACAAGTGTGATAAGGATCCAATCCTGAAGGCATCAACATGACATTATTGAATGACAGTCACAGCTCCACCTAGTGGGAATGGAACGTGTCATTTAGAGGTACTGTTTCAACATGCTGGTACAAACATTCTGTGCGTCACCCGTAAAAAGGTCGATTACATCCATGTCATATTTTGGATGCAGTTCCAGTGGCAATGTTCGAAATTCCCCATGTTATTCCAATGGGGGAAAAAAACTGACATTTCTGCAAAAGAAAAACAACCCTTTAGTTTCTCAGAAAAGCATGAAATTTTTTACAAGCATGCTTTACTTCATCTTGATTGAAAAACCTCGAGACAAAAATATTGAAATCTTAAAGATGCCCAAAATGTCCCATTTTATTTCAACGGCAAATCCTGACGGCAGCACGCTGGCGTGGTGGTTAGCACTGCTGCCTCACAGTTTGAATACCATCTGGAAGGCCTGGGTTCGATTCCACCTTGGCCCGGCCTCTCTCTCACTGTGTGGAGCTTGCAAGTTTTCCCTGTGTCTGCGTGGGTTTCCTCCCACAGTCCAAAGACATGCACTTAGGTTAATTGGCCAATCTAAATTGCCCATAGGTATGAATGTGAGTGTGAATGGTTGTCTGTCTTTCTGTGTTGGGCTGGCGACCTGTCCAGGGTGTACCCTGCCTTTCGCCCTATGTCAGCTGGGATAGGCTCCAGCGACCCTGAAAAGGAAAAAGTGGAAGCAGATGACATTTCTGCAATAAAAAAAAAATACCATTTACTTATATACAAACATTCTGTACATCACCCTGATCAAAAAAGTCAATCACACCTTTGTCATATTTTGCATGCAGATGGAATGGCCACACCCCAAATTCTCCTAGGGGAAACCATGCAATTGCCTTTCTGTGTAAACTTTCTGTCTTTCTGTGTCATACACCATTAATTCACTTCCTTTGGACCGTATATTGGTCACAAACATTCCAGCTAGCTGTAACTAGCTGTAACTCAATGACACATTGTCTAATCAGCACCAAACATCACTGCTTTGATAAGAGCTCCACCCTGAAGACACTGATATGCATATATTATGACTTTTAGATTGCCACCTATTGGTAAAAAATATGATGTGTTATACTCTAATGTACTGCTGAATCCAGGTTCTCTGTATCTAGCTTAAAAGAGATCTGTATAAACTTCAGACATTGCTGACTTCAGAGTAACAGCTATGACTCCTCATTCAACGGCAGCCCCTTATTTCATGCTGCTTAGCCATGAAGAAGGAAGTGCTTCTAAAAAGCCTGGAAAAGCTCAGAAACTCATGAAATTTGTTACACACGTTACTCCAACATGTTTCACAGATGGCTATAGAGACTCATTGTTGTACCTCTTTCTTGATCTTGTCCAAACATACAGAAAATGACTTGTACCAAAAGTTTCAAGTTTGAATGCTTAAGTCCATAAGACCTGCTGCCTCTGATATCCAGTCTACGTCTTTTGGACTTTGACTTACCTCACCCGTTTCTCTTTGTTTCCCTTTATTACCAGTAGCTTCTTGACAGCCACCCTTCCACCGAGATAATTTCTGATGAGCTTTGATTAGTTCGGTCAGGATCAAGTAAAGGGTCAGCTGTGTCTCTTGGGACCTGTCATTACTGGATTTTTTTTCCTTTTTAAGGAAATGAGTTTCAGATAATGTTCACCTGCTGTAGAAACTTTTCACCCTGCCACTTCTGATGTTCTCAATTGTCCAGTTTCCTCACATGTCTAAAGGACACACTACACCATATCACTGAAGGATCCATGGTAAACATCTTGTCATTGCTTTCTACACAGCTTGCCAGCTGCATTTTTGGTGATTGCCAACCTGTACTTTGTATACTCTGCTTCTTGCTCAGTGTCACATGGGATAGTCATGTGATCACTGTTTAGATAAACTGATGTGTATGAAAACACAATATTCTCAGTCTGTATTTTATTCAATTTAACTCTCTAATAGCTCTCATTTCTGTGTTAATGAGTAGGAAAAGTAGTAAGATTAATGATCGTTTTGATCCATTATAAAAATTACATTTACAAGTGCTTGCCTTTTCCCAAGTATGTGCATGAGCCTATCAGGTCAGTGATGAAGACGGACAGATGAAGTTTACTTCTAATCCTTAGGGAGCACATCAAATCCCACAGCTTATTATCCTGATCTAATTTAACATTGCTATCTACAGCTGCCCTGGATACACGTGTGTGCACACATACACACACACACACACAACAGCGGTTCTATCAGTTCAGAGGATATAACAGTTGCTTGCATTCATTTTCTAGGAGCTTACCTAGCACCATTTTTCAAGCAGGAACCTTTATCATAACCTTAATCTTAAACTACCTTAAAAAAGATACACACTTCCCAGTGTTCAGTAGAATGGCTGCTTAAACAACTTGTCTCTAAATCAATCTAAGTTCTCATTGCCAACAGTGTCATGTTATGTGGCGAACAGACTC
The DNA here is from genome assembly GCA_015108635.1 of Andinoacara biseriatus. NCBI lineage: Eukaryota > Metazoa > Chordata > Actinopteri > Cichliformes > Cichlidae > Andinoacara > Andinoacara biseriatus. The sequence continues at coordinate 29,760 of VUQJ01039261.1, read as the reverse complement.
AGACTGTAGCTCAGGAGGTCTCAGACTGTAGCTCAGGAGGTAGAGCAGGTCACCTACTGATTGGAAGGTCAGTGGTTCAAATCCCAGCTTCTCTGGGCCATAGGCAAGATACTGAACCCCAAGTTGCTCTCCGATGCAAGCATTGGAGTATGAATGTGAATGTTATACAATAAAAAAAGTGCTTAGATTCATGTGGAAGTCATTGGGTAAATGTAAACATGTTGTATAAGCACTTTGAGTGCTCAGATAGAGTCAAAAAGCACTATATAAGAGTTAGCCAATTTACTTAGAATTTAAAACCCATTGTGTCACATGCTAAACTGAAAAGTTTTATTCATGCATTAATTTTGTCTTGTCTGATTACTGTAACTCATTGGTCACTTATCGTAACAAAACCTCCTTGGAACATCTGCAGCTTGTTCAAAACGCTGCTGCGAGGCTTCTCATCAAGTCTTCTACATCCTCACATGTCACACCACTGTAATTGAGTTACACGGGCTTCACTGGTTTTGACTTTTAGAGCTCTGGATGGACAAGCACCAGCCTACATTAGTGAACTCTTATACCCATGTGTGCTCAGCAGGTCCCTGAGGTCATGTGGTCAGAGCGTGTTGGCTGTCCACATGACCTCAGACTGAGAAAGCTGAGAACTGAAGGAGACAGATCTTTTGTGACAGTGGTTCCCAAACTCTGGAACTTGCTCCCTCTGAGATTGAAAACTATGGACTTGATGGTCTCTGTTAAAAAGCAGCTTTTTGAACTTGCGTTTAGATAACCTTTTGTTTGTATGCATTTTTTACTGTAAAGCAGTTTGTGATATTGATCTTGAAAGGTGCTGTATGAAAATAAAAATTTCAACAGCAGCAATTAATAATAAATACACTAACAGACTTCATAGTGTATTTAGTGTATGTTTTCATAAATAAAAATGTTTCAAAATCAAGCTCCCTCTGACGTTTTTTCACATATTGCACCCTGTTAGTTATTATGCCACAGTCACCAACTGTGCATCAGATGTCAGCGGGAGGGGAAGATGAAGTCCAAAAAGAAAGATGGTAAGTTAGGCCTTGTTCACCATAAACATCCAATGAATCCCAGTTGTCTCTGATGAAAGTTTGTAAAACTTTCCAGTGTAATACCATCACTGTAGAGGTGGATGGTAGCAGTGATCCTTGGAGTTCAATCAGTGAGGGTGCTCACATAATAAATTCAACTCTTTCTCATCATTCTTGGGAAATTTAAAAGAGACAGCTGAGTTGTAAATTTTGGAATTAAGGGGAAACCAATTGCAGGACAAATGCATGGCAGGATTGCCAACTGTATGCTATGAAGTCTACAGAGTGTAGTAATATGATCTCCAATCTAATAGATTGTGTATTTAAAACATTAAAGTGTTATAAATACTAATGCAGGTGATGCTGGAAGCATGACCACAGAATCACATGGTACTATAATTCTGACATGTCAGAAATTTAAAACTAATGTCAGGAATGTGAGCATCACTAATCCAACCACACAAGTATTATTGTATGAGAAATTATCACATATTAAAAAAAAAAATCCTCCACATCTTATAGAAAGCAATTTTACATGAAATCCCAACTCCAGAGTTTGGAAACTTTACTGTTAACACCCGTTGGGCTATCGCTATAGCCATGTTAATAAAGAGAAGATAGAGCATCCAGTTTTTATCTTTGTTTCCTCTCACCAGGGTGACACATGAACACAGATGCCAACCAACAACATGACTGATCCAGATAGTAATTAGCAGTGTGCATGCCTCCCTGAAATGCTGTTGGCCCACCTGCTGTGCCTTCCAGTCTGGTACCAGTGTAACACACACACACACACACACACAAATTCACATGAAATGAGGGTGTAATGTACTACTCTGACACCAAACCAAAATCCTTATTATAGCCTGTGATCAAACTGGGACAATATTAACCTGCCAATGTTCAGGATTAGTACTGTAAATGAGATATGCTCGCTAGGTCATATCAAACAGAAACACAAAACACCTACATAGGCAGATGACCGCAATGACCAACCGCCAATTAGGACCACATTTAATAATGATCATCCATCATTACAAATTGCCCTTTTATGTGGGTGCCTGAATATATTTGTGAATGTGTGTACTTGAGGTGGGGAGTTGTCTCAGGCTGTCGTGTAAATTACAGCAGAATTCAGACTCTGTCAGTCATTATTGTCTGCTCTGGACACACAACCAGACTTCAATATAACCAGAGCTGAGTGACATTTAACACAAGTGTCTCTCTGTGTGTGTGTGTGTGTGTGTGTGTGTGTGTGTGTGTGTGTGTGTGTGTGTGTGTGTGTGTGTGTTACACTATGCACATTATTATGCTTGTGTATTATTTTATGTGTTATCACCTTTTCATTTCCGCTTCCTGCCTGCTTTGAAAGTCATAGGAATACCAGGCCATGGCCCTAAATCATCGCTGATGTGTGTGGTTTTGTGTGTGTGTGTGTGTGTGTGTGCCACTGTTCTCTCATTCTAAACATGGATCATCTCTTCCTCCCATCACTGTCATGTCTATTTCCTGTTTTTCTCCATATATCAGCTATTTACAGAGTTGAAAATCTGGAGCTGCTGATATGGTTAGAATTTTATTATTCTCTTCATTTTCTTGTTATTTCTTCATCTCCTTTCATCCTTCAAGGCCTGTAATATTTGAATTATATGTATAAAAACCAGACTAAAAATAAGACAGCTCCAAGAAGACAAGCTATGGACTCAATCAAATTTTAATCAGTATTATTATTTTTATTATTATTTTTATGTTCTTGCAGCACAAATGTGCATAAATGCATAATGAGTGTGCAACTGACAAGCAGTGTAAGGAGCATCGTATTTCAACTAAATTAGAAGAATGTGCCCTGCCTCCTATCCACAAAGGCTGCTTATTATGGCCCAGTCTCCACAAGTCAGTGAGTCTATAGTAGCTTTGGATCAAAGGCATGTATAATGAATTATATATTAATGCACCTCTCTATAATGTGTGTAGGTTGTAGTGGTCATGCTGGGGAGGAATACATAGGATCCATGTAGAAATATAGAAGGATGTGATCAAATGATGCACACATGATACACTCCATTGTGTCGTATTTGAAGACTTGACCCTCAAAGGGCACAGTCAGACAGGGTGAACAGCAAAAGAGGGATGGGGACTGAGGTAGTGTTATGTGGATTTCAAAAGAGATTTGGTGAACAAGATTAGAGTGACTCAAAGGCTAGGCCAAATAAATGGGTGTAGGAGAAGGGGGAGAAAAGACAGGGTGGATTTATAAGAGTTATGAGGTAGAAATGACCTTACAAATTGAGGACCCCCTTTGCACCTTAAAATTCTTCTCATATTCAGGCCAGATGTAGATGGCTTATGCAGTACTCAAAAAAGATACAGACTGGGTAATATGTTAGGAACGAAAGGCGCCACGTCATTTGATTAAATTGACACCCCAAAAATGAAAGTGAAAAAATGATACGTCAGACTAGTCCATTTTGCTTACATTTCATTGCAAAATGGTACTCAGTAGTTTCTGTGGTCCCCATGTGCTTGTTTTCATGTCTGACGATGTCGGGTGTACGCCTAATGAGATGATGAATGGTGTCCTGGGTGATATCCTCCCACATCTTGAGTAGGGCATCTCCGAGCATCTGGACAGTCTGAGGTGCAAACTGGTTGGTTGGATAGACTGAAACATAATGCCACGAGCGCGCTCAGTGCTCGGCCCAAAACCGGGTTGAACTCCAACACCACAAGCTAGCTGGTCTGGAACCAAGAACATGTGACGAATGTGGCATAAGGGCCTGCTTATGCACGCCACCATTGCTCTAGAGTCCAGTGGTGGCGTGTTTTTTACATCACTACATCCGTTGCTTTGCATTGGTAATCTAAGTCTTGGAGGCAGCTGGTCAGCCATGGCAACCCATTCAATGAAGCTCTCCACGCACTCTTTTTGAGCTAATCAGTGAAGTTTGGAGGTCTTTAGAAACTGACTCTGCAGAAAGTCAGTGACCTCTGTTTACTATACGCCTCAGCACCCTAACCGTCTGCGATTTTAATGCTCAAATAGAGTAGAAAAGAATATGGGTCCATAGAAACTTTGGAGTACCATTTTGAGCTGCTGCAATTAAGTTCTGAGAAAATGGAAGTAGTACTGTATGATGCATATTTTTGTCACATTTCAGGGTGTCCACTATCCGTTCATTCCTAACAGATTATTCAGTCCATATCAGTATAGATGCAGCATGACTTTTCCCCCATCTGATCTGATGCATTTTCAAAGTGTTCATTTAATTTTTTTTTTGAGCAGTGAAGATTTAGTTTATATTTTTTCTACAAAATCCTTTGATGCAGCTCTTTAATGTTGATGTGGCTGTTCTGCTGGAAGTATGTGAGCAGTAACACCAGCACATAGCCACTGCCACTGTAAAAGTGCACATGGACAGAAAGATGTAGCTATTGTAGTCCACTAATGCAAAGAGGCTGCTATGATAAGGAGAGGCAGTGAGACACTGCGGTTAATACTGAATGGACCTGGCATTCCTTTTATTTTGTGGGACCATAAAAAACAGCATTTGGAAAGCTGTTACACTAAAATTTGGGCCTGTTCAGATCCCTGTCAGCATGCACCTCGCAGGGGCTGTGTGTTGGAAATATTACTTCTCTTACAAAGTTAAGAAAGAAATGTGCTGAATGCTGTACCGCTCAGTGGTGAAAATGAAATGGCTTTAAAAACTAATGCATCATTTTGATATTTTATATATGTCTGATATTCCCTCTGTGGAATGCAGTAATCAGCAGTATCCACTTTGTTCCGTCATTGCTAAGGTTCTATAGCATTTAAAGTGTTAACGTTAGCTGTTTCCTCTTCCCTGTCATCAGTAAATGTGGACTGAAAAAAAAATGTGAAAAAGAATCGCCACCCTACAACTACACTGCTAAAAAAGAAAAGAAAAAAGGAACATCTGGAAAACACATCAGCTCCTAATGAGGAAAAACAAATCATGCTTGATATTCATACTGATATGGAGTGGGTAATGTGTTAGGAATTAAAGTATGAATTGCACGTTTACCTGCAGCTATTGTTAAAAAACATTCCTGAAGCAACACGTCAGTGAGTTATCCTTGTGAGTCCACGAAGACAAGAAACAAGACCATCTCATGTGATTTTTATGTTTAATAGGAGACCCAAAATTGTCCTTTGAGCTCCTTTTTTCCTCTACTTCCCCCTCGGTTTCACGCTGATCGCTATTTTGCCCTGCAAAATCACATCATGAAACTGGCCAGGCCCGTTGGTAGTTTGCAAATTGCAGTGAAATAATACTATAGTGCAGTGATCTAGAATGAGAAAAAATAAATCAGTCTGGTATCTGCGATGGGGTGGCATGCATGGAGCGTGCAAGGTGTGCGTCCGCTTGCTAATTGCAGTGATAGAACAGATCTGATAGCGAAACTGTGAAATTCTCAGCCCCATGCAAGAGGACCTCAGCATGGTGCAGCTCCGGGCAATCAATCACTGGCTAGAACCCTGAAAATGATGTGGCAGGCTACTTCAATGAAAACAACAAACAAATCCTCTTGAATGAATTTAAAAGCAGCCAATGTCCAAAGAACAACTTTGAAAGGCCGTGATAAAGCCAGGAGAGTACTTCAAATAAATTATTGTAGGTGAAATCTCCTATACAAAATATAAAGACTCAAGACTTTTGCACAACATTAAAGTTTAAAGAAATTTATAGCATAAATCAAAATAAATTGTAACATGACACAAAACACATAGGACTAAACAAGAAAAATTCCAGCAAACAAATGAAAAATTAGGTTCTTCCATCTCTGCTTTAGGAGTGGCAATTTTAAGTCACTGTATCCGTATGCCTCCCCAGACCAGGTCACACTGAACAATGTTACAGGCAGTATAACATTATCCACAACTTCTCCAGCCCTTTTCCCATCTGTTACATGTGCTCAGACTGAACCTGCTCTCATCTGTGAAAAACACAGGGTGAGAGCAGAGGACCTGCCAATTCTGATATTCTGTGACAAATGCTAATCTGGCTCCACAGTGCTGGGCAGTGAGCACAGAGCCCACTAGAGGACATTGGACCCTCAGGCCACCCTCATGATGTTTCTGATTGTTTGGTCAGAGACATTCAGACCAGTGGCTACTGGAGGTCATTTTGTAAAGCAGTGCTCATCCTGTTCCCATTTGCACAAAGAAGAAGATACTGGTCCTGCTAATGGTGTAAGGACCTTCCAGCTCTCCAGGAGTCTCCTGGAATCTTCTCCATGCTCTTGAGATTGTGCTGGGAGACAAAGCAAACCTTCTGGTAATGGCATCCTGAAGGAGCTGGAGTATCTGTGCAACCCAGGGTCCAGTCCACGTATTGCCTCTTGCTTCCAGTAGTGACACTGACTCTAACCAAATGTAAAACTAACACAAAAATTAACACAAAAAGCAGCTGAAACTGATTAACAACCCCCCGACCAAGTTTAATTGACTTAATGCTCTAAGTGTTCATTTAATTTTTTTTAGCAGTATATATGAAACATATGCAAAGAATTTTTTTAACAAATCTCATTTTTTTTAAACGGGTTGAGATTTGCAGTGATGTGCCTGCAGAGTCATCTTAGGAGACATCACCTTTCAAGGGATGGCTACAGACTTCCTGTGTCTGTCACAGAGCTTGTCCGGGAGATTCAAAGACAGTGTGGTCCTAACTTCAGGCTTTGGTTCATGGATGCACTGTTTTGAAACCTCTCTTCAGTGGATAAAGTACAGGAGAAAGGGACACCTACGTGACCTCACAATATACTGAAGTCACTTCTACTTCAGCAACTTCCTTATGCCTGGGTTGACTGCATGAATCTATATTCCTGTCCACTGGGTGCTTTGGTACAGGCAGGCTGAGACATTCAGCTTGTACAGGTAAAGGACATTTTGGGACAGCATCTTACAAGCTCTTCAGTTTTGGTTTGATGCACAGTTGTGATGTTGTACTTATTAAACATTCAAGGATCCACTGAGGATAACACAGTGAAAATGTTGTATATTCCCAAAACACAGATGCCTGTGACAAACTAGAGGACACCAGGACTGCCTTTTCATCTTACAAGAGTCAGAAACACGGGTGCACACAATGCACTGAGCATTTCTTGTTGAAATCCTCCCTGAGCCTGGTTCTGCCGGAGGTTTCTTCCTGTTAAAAGGCATGCTTTTCCTTCCCACTGTCGCCACGTGCTTGTTCTTAGAGGGCCGTTTTGAGTTGGCGTTTTCTCTGTAATTATTGTGGGGTTTTTACTTTACGATATAAAGTGCCTTGAGATACTGTGATTAGAAAAGTTTTACCTTTCTTTCATATGTTGGTAAAACAGAAATGGCAACTAGGGATTCCCCCTTACTGACTGTGCATAAAGGTGCTGTATTAGGATACCTGGAACATAGCTGTGATCTCTTGCTTTATGTAAAATGAGCTGTGAATAATGAATTTGTACATTGATAATCACAAAATAGTAGCTATAGTCATGGAATATTAACCTTTTGGGGAGTACTGGTGTTACCAGCGCAAGAATAAGTAATTGCTGGGATTTTATTTTGGACTTTACAGGATTCAGTTCCACCTCTCACAATTTTTTTCCCTTGAAAAATGTACAGTATATCTTTGTGTGTCTTTCCAAAGTCCATCCTTACCCTTTCAGCCAATACCTCCTACATTTCCTTTATTCTTAAGAAGGATCAGTATTGGTTTTACTGGCCTTTAATCCACCACACCACCCTCCTGTGATCACCAGGGGCTCCCTCCTCTGACCTGAGCTCTCTTTGTGCTCATGTGCCTGTAATTCACAATTGCAGAGGTCTCTGTAGAGGTCTTCACACATAGAAGAAGACAGGCATGTGTGTGTGTGTGTGTGTGTGTGTGTGTGTGTGTGTGTATGTGTGTGTGTGTGTGAGAGAGAGAGAGAGAGAGAGAGGTGAAATCCACAACCATCCTACCACCAACCTTTGGGAATTAACATGAGGTCACATACAAAGGAATGAGTAGA
>VUQJ01039261.1:1482-13128 GCA_015108635.1 Andinoacara biseriatus | reverse complement strand
ATGATTCATTTAGGAGGAGAACATTGCTGTTTCCTCAATTCCATTTCCATTAAGCTGCCAAAAAAAAAAGAAAAAAAAGAAGGAAGAAGAAGAGGAAAAATTACTGAAGCTTCAAAGCTACAAATGTATAAGGTTTCAATCAATCAATCAAAAGTAACTTGTAAATAAAATGTAAAGTCAGTTCTGCCCGGTTACTCTTTTCTACATCCCTGATTTTACTGTCTTTCTTCCCACCACTGACCATGTGATAGAAACCATAAAAAAAGGAAACCGCAGATGTTTGACCTCTTGCTTTTACGCCGGCTTTCCTCTCCCTTTTTCCTGCTGAATTCCTCTCAACTCACTCTCTCCCCGGTGGGCCCGCCAAGCTGTCATATAGTACTGGAGCGTGTCCTTAACTCTGTTTTGTCATTCTGTCATCCTGTCTTCTCTCCTACCATCCATCCATCCATCCACTTCTCTCCAAGCTCCCCAGTCTCTGAGGCCCCTGTGGGATTTCTGGATGACCAAAGCACAGACCCTTATCTGTCTCCATGTGTACGTGTATGTGTTTTTGTTTGTGTACTGTATTTTGAGAACGTAACAAATGCCAGGTTGAGATTTACAGGTGAGCAGTCATGGAGCAGTTGCAGATGTTGTCAGCCCCGCGGTCTGCTTCTCGTTCTCGCTCCCTCGCTCTGTTCTTTTCTCTAAACTCACTGTGTACTCCTGTAACTCTCACAGATGTTAACATGACTGGTCATAGATGGTCCCGAGCTAAAACACTTTGACCAGCCTTTTCACAGTCTTTGTATATGTGTACAGTACATACATATGTGTGTATACGTGTGTGTGTGTGCGTGTGTGTGATAAATGGGCAAGTGCCAAGCAGCGTTCCCTTGGTGGCCTTGGATCAATCTGCTTATCTGTTAGCTGCCAGCACTGCCAGTGATTAACGACCAGCTCCACACACAACACATCCTTATTCATTACCACACACGTCACACACATGTGTGTTGGCAGGCAGTCAAGCAAACACTCACACACGCATGCGCGTACACACACGACATCCTTTTTCATTACAGTAGACGACCACGTTGGGGACAGTCTGGAGCTGGAAGGCAGAGAGGTGAGTGGGAGAGGGAGGGAAAGAGATGGATAGGTGCAGCATAAACACTGAACGACACAGGTACCTCCAATTACTCCTTTTATTCTACAGTATCCCTCCTTTTGTTCTACCACTGAGCTTCATTCTATATTTCTTCTTTAAAGTCTATTCATCTTTCATTGTGCCTTTCAACTTTCTGACCTCTTCGCATCACTTAAGTGCAAGACTTCCCACAACATTTGACCTCCTCAGTCTCTTTCTTCCTCCAGGCCAGTGTGTGTCTTGGATACCTGAGAGAGCAGCCTAGTCTGTCATCAGACCAATCAGAGCGGCAGAGAATGCCCCTGGGGCGAAGTGTAGGAGGGAAGAGGCACCGGCAGCAACAGAGAACGAGATAGATGTGTCTTCTTAAAAATGTATTGCAAGATCACAACAGTCCCTGAGGACTTAAGTCATTTTTAAAAGAATTTAGAACAACTAGATTTAAATCCAATCTTTCAGACATGGTTGGATTGCTTTACAGTGGATGTGGCTTAGTGAACATGCAGTGTTGACTATAACTGTATGGTACAGTTATAATGTCCAATTTATACAAATAAGTGTTACGACATTACTGATTTATGTCGGCTTCACAACAAATAACTTGGGAGTAAAATCTGGCTTTGACAGAGCAAGTTCATAAGTAAGTTGCCTCCTGTAGTGCGTAGCCTTACACCATCAGTAAAATGCATTGTTGGGGTTGAAGAAGAGGGCCTGAGAAGAGAGGACAGCAGCTGCTTCACAATCTTGTGTATGTGTGTGTGTGTGCTAGCCAGCATTGTGTTCTTGTGTTTGCATTTTGTTTTCAATATTATATAATTGTGGGACAGTTTCAGATTTTAGAGACATTATTTCACTTTGTGTTTAAGACTGTTTCATGGTTTTATGGTCAGTTCTTCCACTAAGATACAGCAGAATACGAGCACAAGTCCTGGGTCTACGTGTTGTTACAGTTTTTGGACTTTTGAGGTTCTGTGGCCTTATTTTCTGTAATCTTTTGGTTTGGTTTGTTTCCATTTGAGTATGTTTTAGTTCTGTGCTAACTTTAGTTATTTGAGTCTCGTTTAGTTAATAAAAGAATTTACGTCCATCTCTGAGTTCTGCATTTTGGGTCTGCATCCTGCCTGTCTCACTACTGCATGACAGTTAAGCAGTAAAAAAGCAATGCTGTAATATCCGGAATCTTGAATGAACATTGTTTTTCCTTCTTTTGATTTTAATTTCACTTAAAATATAATGAAGGTTTTTTAAACTAAACAATTCCTAAACACATCTAAATATAAGATTCGATTTCTTTGTATGGTAGATGGGTGAAAGGGAGTGGTGATGTTTTATGGAAATACATTCTCCAGTGAAACGGTTTATGAGATCACTGGACACAAATAGTAAAGTGCTTTTATGCCCTGAATCAACTGTCCTGTCATTTCATCCATTTTTCTTTGCTAAGCTCTTATACTGGTTACAAGTGCAGAGCTTTAATGACATGTGGAGGACTGTAACTCCCATTTGTCTTATCTTCCACATCAAGAGGAAGATGATGAGGGTGAAATCCAAACCATCTCCTCTGGTATCTACACAAAAGCTAACCCTACAGCTACTAATGGGGTTTTATAATCCATTGTGTGTCTCGAAAAGCACCTTCATTTGTCACCTTCAGTTGTGGTCTGAAGTTTACATAGACTCATCGTAGCCATGAATTTCATGGGCTTTTAATGGTTTCTTTGGACTGTTCCTTTTTCATGCTGCATACATCTTTACTGAGTGGGTACAAAAGCTTGATTTATTTGGGATTTTTTATAATCCACAAAAGTATACATACAGGCTCCAATATATACATATACCCCCACTAACATTTGGTTAAATGTCTCCTAGCATATAGCACCATGACCAGACCTCTTTGGTAGTCATCCACCAATGTTGTCACCATTCTGGTTGGATGTTTGACCGCTCTTCTTGGCAGAATTTGGAGAGTTCATTTAAATTGGTTGGTTTGCTGGCTCTAAATTGGCTTTTAATCATCTTCCACAAATTTTTAACAGGGTTGAGGTCGACACTTTGGAAAGACCATTCCAGAAGCTTAATGTTAACCTGCTCTGTCCATTCCAAATTGATCACAGGTCATTGTCTTGGAGCAACATTATATTTCTTATGATCATTCCAATGCTTTTTGAGTTTTAAATTGGAAATGTGATATAGCAGCATTTCAGATAATAAAGCAGTTTCAGACAACAGATGCTCTAAGAATGAAGTTATAGCAGCATTATTGCTTCATCACGTTTAGCTTAGCTTAATTTTTAGGTTGCACTGTGTATTTGCACTTCTCCAGAAATAGGTTCTAATTCTCAACATAACAAACACTTGAAAATGAGTTGTCTCTATTTTCTTTTCTTTTTTTTGTACTCTGCAGACTTGTGCTTCTTTTTCAGTTCGCTGTATTTTATGGCCAAGTAGCAAAGTGAATGCTTATCACATTGTCACCACACAGAGTTATATAGGTGTGTCGTGCTGTCATAAGGCTCTGGACACTCAAAACTTAAGTGTTGGCAGACAGTTACCTATTACAGACATTTGAAATCCGACCAGATATCGTATTGGTAGATATCAAACATGAACAACTAATCAGAAGATGATGTTTAAACTTTAAGGAAAAGTACCACCTTCCATGTCCACACTATAAGAAGCGTGGATTATGCACAGGGTTATGCACAAAATGTTTTGTGATACACATTTAGCGGCACCAGAATGAGAATGGGAAGCTGGAATAGCCAAAGCACTATATGCACATCTGTTCGTAAAGTCCACAGCTCCTTTGTAGTGTGTCTCTCCTCTTTCTAACCCCTTATCTGGATGAATAAGCCCTGAGTGTGTACATAGCCCTACCTTTGCTTTGTGGAGACATTTGCTATATTTCCCTATTGTGCTCCATGTCTGGACTCCACTGTTTCTCTTAGTTTAACCTTTTTTTAATCTCTTTTCTCAACTCCAGCTGCTTTGGAGTCTGCCATCCTTAAAACTTTATGTTGACCAGCTTGCCGGTGACTGCGTCTGTGTTCTGCTGCTCGTACTGTTCAGCTAGTGTGAACTGAATCTTTTAGCTCAAAAGTGCTCAGAACAGGGTTGATGAGAATGATGGAATTTCAGTGAAACATACCCTCACTTGACTCACAGTTAATATGAATATTTTTTGTAGTGCGGCTATAAAATAAAATAATCATAGTTATTGACGCTGATGATGAAAGCAGTGCACTTTTACGTTTTGTTGTATACCGACAGCAGCGTACACATTACACACATCAAGGCATCGGTGAGCCATATTTCTAAAACCACACTGGCAACAGAAGCAAAGAGGATTCTGCATGTGCTACACATGTGAGCGAGCATGGCGGGAAGGAAAGAAAGCATTAATTTACTGTAAAAGAGATTAAATCAAAAGACTGAAATTATTTTAAAAATGTAGATGAGAACACTTTTTTATTTCTTTATGCAGCCTGAGAAGATGATGTTTTTTGATGCGAGTTAAATAAAAATGCAAACAACCAGACAGATAAAGAAATATCAGAAGCTTCAGCATTTGCTTCCATATTGCTCTGTCTCTATGTCTCTCACTCTTATCATTTCTCTTTAAATTCTTTCCAGCTGATGAGCGATGCATGCATCGGTGGTATGTGAGTGTGTGTGTGTGAGGAAGAGAGAAAATGAGAGCGATAGAGCCATCCTGACAGTTTGCGTTTGATCTCATCCTTAGCAATAACCCTCCGACTTCAAATGGCCTCGGCGATGGCAGGTAGACGTTTCCGGCACTGCTACCAAGAACCTATTTGCGTCTGAAACTTACAGTTGTGGCGCTTGTTTAAGGAATCCCATAATTCTGATTTCAGCGTGACTCTAGCTAAGCGTTTATGAATTCAAAGCAGTGTGAGAGCTTGCATTTGCGCCCACAAAGCAGTGCTGCTTGCCTTCATTTGTTGCTACATGTCAGTGTGTAAACGGAGATGTTTTGTGAGTTTGTGTCACGTTTGTTTCTGGCACGTTCTCGCTCCCTGAATTTACACACCAACGAAACACAAAAGATCTCGAGGGGATGCAAGACATGGACTGTTAATGAAATGAAATTTGCTCACAGATGATGCCTTTTATTACCGCCAAGGTTTTCATTATTGACATCTACATCAGCATCTGCGCCGTTGTGGCCCCTTTTGTTTGTTTGTTTCTGTTTAGATCTGAATATGCATCATATAATCTCAGGGAAATTCTAGGTCCAGTATGATGTGCTCCTACTGGTTGCTGCCTTTTGTTATCTATAATTTATCTATAAAAAATATTTTTTTGTAGCTTTAAGTAGTTACTTTCCTCATCATAATAATACTGCTAGTCCATTATTTTTCACATTATCTCTTATATCAGTAAATAGTATAGAGGACAACTGTGAAAATTTAAATTGTAAACATCTGTTTCTCAGCTTTAATCCAAAATAATGTTATTTCCCAAAAATACCAAAAATTAGCAAAGGTCTAACTTCTCTTTCTCCTAAACAAAAAATAAATAAAAATCTACATAATGCATACTGTTCGGTGATCCATTTTCAAGCACATTCCTCTGCAAGGATGCATAAATTTATGTTGTAAAATTCGAACTGGATGTCAAATGTAGTAAAAATCTAAAAACTTTCTTCCATGAGATTCATGTGTTCAACAGATTCTTAATACCAATAAGTGTAATATAACTAATATAGACACTTTATTAGGTGCACATTGCTAATACCAAGTTGACCCACTTTTGCCTTCAGAACTGCCTTAATTCTTTGTGGCATCGACTCAACAAGGTGCTGGAAAAATTACCAAGAGATTTTGCTCCATATTGACATGATAGCATCTCACAGTTGCTGCAGATTTATTGGCTGCACATCCACGATGTAAATCTCTTGTTCCACCTGGTCCCAAAGGTGTTGTGTTGAATTGAGATCATGTGACTGTGAAGGCCGTTTGAGTACAGTGAGCTCATTAACATGCTCAAGAAAGCAGTTTGAGCTGATTTAACCTTTGTAACATGGTGTCTCCTGGAAGTAGCCATCAGAAAAATGGGTGCCGTGTGGTCATACAAGGGTGAACATGGTCAGCAACAATGCGTGTGCAGGTTGAGACACTTAAATTATGCACAGTTGGTATTAAGGGGTGTAAGGTGTGCCAAGAAAATATACCCCACCTGACTCCACCAAATGAATGTTGCTGCAGAAATCAAACCTTACGTCTCACCTTTGAGACATGGTGGAATGGGAGATTTGCATCAACGGGACTGTGTGACGTCAATGTGGATGTTAGAGGAATGTTTCCAGCACCTTGTTGAATCTGTGCCGGGAAGAACTAAAGCAGTTCTGAAGGCAAAGGGGGGCCAACCTGGTACCAACAAGGTATAATAAGACCTGTTACATTTGCTATAAGAGGGTCTGGGGGAACTCTGGAACAGGGCACTGATGAAGGCTCTTTATTAGAAGGTGTTATAACAAAGTTCCACCTAAGTGTAGCTGGTTTGAAATGGCATTTAATGTAGAGAACTAAGCCTCTGGTGATTATTCACCTTTTCAACATCCACCATCATCATGTCAGATTAATTAATTTTTTTTATTGAAAACAAACAAACAAAAAAACCATGGCGCAAGCCACAAACGGCTGTTTCTCAATGCCTCTCCCTACTGAATTTGGCAGTGATTATTCCAAATGTTATTTTTATGCTCTGATTAATAAATGTTTGCAGTGACAGTTTTGCTTAGTTTTAACAGCTACAACAACAATGAGCTCTAAACAATGTTGATTTTTTTAGTCCTCCTCCCTGAGTCACCAGAACAGGACACTTTCTGTATCACCACCTGATTAAAACTTAAGCACAGATCGATATTAGAGATTAGCATTGGAGAGAGTGAGAGCTGAGAAAAGCAGAAAGTTCAAAGGTAGTAATATTAAGGTAGAAGAGGTTATTCTATTCCCACAAAGGTTAAACTAGTATAATTTTTGAAACTTTTCTGCCTTTGAAGCCATAATTATTGGACATAAGTTGATTCACACCCTCAGCAGCAAGTTCTAATAAATTCAATAACTTGTAAAACCTTTATATTCATTTCAGGAGCTGAACTGAAGTAAAATATGACAATAGAAACAGATTATGATTTTGTCCATTAAATTCTCAGCACTCAACATGCTATTGATTTACTGATAGATAACTGATGAATAAAACAATAGCAAATTCTAAAATAGTTACCAATTTCAAAATTAACAGAAATGAACAAAGACATTAAGTAACTACATCTATGACCACAAGTAACCAAAAATACTATTTTGGGTTTTTATTTTTGCTTTTTTTGGAACTGCATGAAGTTTCAATTTCTTGTTGTGTTGGCTGTTGGTAAAAAACACACACACACACACACACACACACACACACTCCTGGGACTCTGTGCATTGGAGCATGCCCTGTCTTGTTTCCTCAACACTTTGTGAGTGCTTTACATTCAACATGCAGCTTTTTGGCAAAGCATGTATTTATTTATGTATTTATGTGTGTGTGTGTGTGTGGGTGTGTGTGTATGCGTGAAGCTCAAGTGGTAGAGCAGGTGGTCCTCTATGGTACTACGGTACTACGGTTATTAGTTCCCTCCCTGGCTCACATGGTAAACTGTCCTTGTAATGTTTTCAAATCCAAAATGATCAACTATAGGCATTAAAATATTAGCCATACTCTAATGTAAAAAATATTAATAAAAGATAAAAGACTTATGAAGGTGTGATGTTCCTGATGCTGACTGTGATGTCACTCAAGAACAGCCGCCTGGTGGCCAGAGCTTTGCCCATGGGGCCCTAAAAAGATACATGGGCCGTCCCTCCTGTAAGCCCTCCAAGGATGGAGGCTAACGATGTGCACATTGATACTGAAATATCGATACTTCCAATACCAAACCTTTATACTATAAAATCAATTCTCAAATCCAAGTACCAATACTTTCAATACTTCAGTCATTTGAGATAATGTATCTTAACAAGAACACGGTAGAAAGTAACTAAATTATTGAGATCTTGCCTAAATGAGGTGGGGTTGATGGGAATGTGTGTAATGCCTAAGGACATAAGTAAGGATGTAAGTTTCCAAGATGGATGCCTTTGTTGCAGTGTCATTGACATGTTCGGTATTTTCAAATTAACAAACTTTTTTTTTAAATTACCATGTTCTTGTAATGTCAATTAGGATCTGCAAGTTTTCATTTTGTAGTAGTTCTTAATTAAACAAGGATTTATTTCAATAGGGTTATTACTTTACTAATTTTCTTTTTTTTCTTAGTTTGCAACACCATTTTCACATAATTTTATATGATTGTATAAAAATTATATGATATATGATTGTATCACCTATACCAGCTTAAATGTTATTCAGTATTGGATCAGAAAGGAAATCTGTGGTATCGAACATCATTAATGGAGGCCCTTGTGTTCAGGCTATAGAGATTCCTCAATTCATCAGTTTTAATTATTTCTATCTTTAGACAACAATCAACATGAAAAATAGCTTATAAAAAACAAACACCTTGACTTAAAACTTCCCTTGCCATATAACCAGCCTTCAAAGTGTTGCAGGTCGACCTGTTGTAAACAGAACATAGGCCAGACACCAACAGTCATTAGTTTCAAAGGGCTGAAAACATTTTTGCACACAAAATCTCAAGTGTGAATATTCTTCCACCCAACTCAGCCTTGCAGCCCAGACTCAGTCTGAATTTTTGGCCCACCGCCACCCTCACTAATACAGCTAACCTTTCTATCATAACAGGGCTTCACGCAGACACACTGCAGTTATTAACCTCTGCAGTAGTGCCTCCTTCCAGGGTCTAATTGCTGCCAATACCATGTTACTGCTCAATCTAATAAAGATTATACGTGCTGCGCCAAAAGGACAAATTGTTCACTAGATTCACTCTGTTCGCTCATTTGGTCCCTGTTGGACATACAAGTTATGTGAGCTGTAGCATAATGAACATGGTACTAATATTCTTGGATATGATCCCTCATATTAACTATTTCAGAGGAGGGTGGAGTAAGGAAAATGAAAGACAAATGAATGAAATGAAAAAGGGAAAGAATACAGGAGAGGAGCTGGAAAGAGTGTTACTGAAAAAGTATTTAATAATTTAATATACAAACAATATGAAAATGGTACTCCTTTGTAGCCTAAAGTGGTTGCATTTGATGACAATTTTTCCCCCTTGGTTATTAGTCAACCATTTAAATCTGGTAAAAGAAAAAAAATAAATGTTTCCACTCACTGAAAATGAAATGCCTAATAACTAAAAAAAATATTTAAATAGAGAAAATAAATTTCCAAGTTGGTAAAAGATAAGGCAGAACAAGCAGATGACCTCAGTGGAGTAGAAAGGTTGTGTAATTGTGCAATTGTGGCTCTAAGCAATCCTATTTAAAAAAAAAAATCCATTTATATTCTTTCCCATTATTGTCTGAGAGGAAACATTAACACAGCTGTTCCATGGCAATATTTTTATTTTCTGTTTTTTAAATTTGTTTGCATGTCTGAAGTGGCTATCACAGGGATCACAAGCGAGGTTGCATTCAATGTCTGTTTTCCTTTTGTTTTCCATGTCAACTGCATTTCTGCCTTTCTGTGTCTTTGTCCCTCTGTGTCCTACTCCCCTGTCTCTTGTGTTTTGTATCTGGTTTTATGTCCTCGTCTTCCTCAGTGTTCCTGCCTCCCCATGTTGTGTCAAGTCTGTGTTTCTGTTTCCATGTTTACTCACTTCCTGTTTTATTTTGCCGGTCCTTCCATGTGCTTTATTTTCAGTTTTGCTTCCCTTGTCTTGTCAGTTGATTCAGTTCACCTGTTCTCCACTGTTGTTGCCACTGTCACTGATTACTTTGTGTGTATATATATATTGTCTGTGTCCTCCTCAGATCTTTATTGTGTCCTTGTCTTTGGCTTCTAGCTCCCTGTTTTCCCACATTGTCCTATGTCCTCCAAGTCCTCTAAGAGGAGGTGTGGACCATGGTGACACGCTATGTGTGCTGGCACACATGGGCAATATTTTTATTGCCTCCACCAGAGGCACCCACCTCATAGACTGAGTATTTTGTTTCAAAGTTGGCTAATGATATCAGAGTAACTATACTACAATGTGCTTAACTATAACTGTGCCTCTAACCCTGTTAATGAATTTTTTTTTTGTTTCAAAAGCAGTTGCCATAATGAGTGGCCATTGTGTTTTTGAACCTGCTAATGATAAAGTTTCATGTTGTGCTTCTGCTCTGGCAAAGCAAAATACTTCATATGGTGTTTACGGGCCAGCAAAATAAATGATTTCTTGTGGTTTTTCTAAGCTGGCAGAATTAAGTCCATTTTTTTGTCTATGAGCCAGCTCCTTTAGAGGCCGCTGCCTGCGTTCCCAGCTCAGAGACTTCCTGTTTTAATTTGCCAGTCTCTTTTATTGTGAACTTTGTTTTCAGTTTTGCTTCCCTTGTCTTATCAGTTGACTCAGTTCTCCACTGCTGTCTCCCTGATTACCTCATGTGGGTGTATATTGGTCAGAAACACACATGACTAGCCCACTGGAGGTGTGTATATATTTTCTGTGTCCTCCTCAGTTCTTGGATTCACTCATGCTGTGTGTTCCCTAGCTCTGTATTTCCTATGTTTCCCAGTTTGCTGGTTAATGCAGCTCTCTAATAAATAAATATTGTTAGTGAATATTTTATGAGATGTTCTCTGGCAGTATAAACTGAGCAAGACACCTTTACAAGACATTATTGTTGTTTACTAGGTCTAGAGAGACAGATCCTAGGTAATCAATGAACACTCGATCACAGTATTAAAAAACTGGCCCACTTGCACACATTGGACCACACACAGCCCTGAATTGTTCCCTGGCTGTGTTGAGGAGGAATTTCCTCCTCACCACAGCCACTGTCACCTCCCATATACAAACACATGCACTCACTGTAATTGGCATCGATTAAAAAGCAGGCCTTAGTCCTGCCCTCTGTGTATTTAGTACTTCTGTGAATAAAAGCTAAGTTTAAGTCAACTCCTCGTCCCGCATTTGGGTCCTACTCTACATGCCACACAGTCATTCCATCACCATTTGTAATGTATTTGTATCCATTTACTATTGATTAATCATGCTTTGGTGTGTAAAGGTAAGCATCAGTCAACACACTTACCTGTGTACTTGCATCAGTTCCTTTGTTGCCCCCCTCAAAGCATGTAGTACAAGCTGTGAAAGCAACTTTGACATGTTTACTTACACAGACTTAAGTAGTTGTAGTTCAAAATTCACCTTTTTTACCTTTTGTTTCTCCGATTCCACAAACACCTCAAGCATATATCTTCCTCTTTGGGAGTTCCCCACTGATTACAACCAAGAGGCCAAGCTGCGAGTATCTGATAACTGGTGCTAATGTCTTGAGGGAGGCTGTCAACTTTAAAGGTACCACGTAAAATGTATCTACTAATGACACAATAGAACAATACTT
>VUQJ01039247.1:13137-27604 GCA_015108635.1 Andinoacara biseriatus | reverse complement strand
GGGGGATGGAAGCAGCAAAAAAAAAAAAAGGAGGGGGGGGGGGCATACGCACCATTACTGAAGCTGCAGAGAAAGCCACAGGGTGGCTTTGGATTAAGAGGGGAGACCTTTGGCTTGTTGCTGCTGGGAGACAAGCTGAGATTGATCAGCCCAGCTGGGTCACCTGGAAGAGGGGTCTGATGTTGAAAGACCCGAAACCCCCGATGAACCCAGGAACATCACTGAAGATGCATCCCAGAGCGATGTATCTTTCTTAAAACCTGACCACATCTCAGCTGAAAAAAGACATCAACCTCATTTGTTGCAATAAGAAGAATATCACTGCTGTCCATGGACACGTAACATTAGATTGTGATCGTATTCAGATATAACTTTTGATAATCCGATCACTTGATTCCCAGATTGTCTCCCAGCCAACAAATTGCGTAATTTCTCATTAAAAGAGGTAAAACTTTTACAAAAAATAAAAATTATCATAAAATTAAAGTTATTTTACTTCAACTTTTTAAACCTTGGAAAAATCATTACTTTCCATGCTGTGCCAGGGGCGGGGTTTGCTGAGCCAGGGGCGGGGTTTGCTGAGCCAGGGGCGGGGTTTGCTGAGCCAGGGGCGGGGTTTGCTGTGCCCGGCACCACTTGTTTAGCCTTTGTAATTTATGCACAGAATGAGAAATGACTCAGGAAGTCAGCAGGGTGGAAAATAATGTCAGATATGTGGGGAACCACATATGTGGGCTGCTCTTCTTTTAGTTTTGTGCTGATGTCGGCACTTTATATTAGCCCCTGAGAATAAGTCTGAGTGTTAACATAAAACTCTTCAAGGCGGTCTTTGTGTGTTCATGCGCTTGTTTCCGACCTCTGCAATTGCACCTCTGCATTGGTTAAATTACGACTTGTGCAAACGGACTAACGCACACTTTGTTTCTCAGAGACTACAGAACCGCAGAATCAGAAAAAGCAATTAAAATTCACTTTTGCATGAAAAATATGTTTTTACAATGACAACAAAACAATACTTTTTAAAGAAAGAGCATGCACTAGAGTAGAACAGTCTGGAAGCAGACAGAATTACCTAAAAGTATAATATCAGCATCCAAAGCACCTTCCCAACAGAGATTCCCAGGTAAACTAATACTTAGTTTATGTTTTTTCTGGTCAAAGTGCAAAGCTGCAAAGTTTCTGGGCCAGATTAAATAAACAGGCAGTGAAACTCGGTCTTTAGGAAATATTAGGATGTCCACTAGAATTTTAAGTAAAGTTGAGGCGATGCACGACTGGGATTTGCTGCATTAGCAGTCTCCTAGTGAGCCTCAAATCTTTTGAAGTATTTAAGGGAAGAAGGACGGTCTCGACCCGAGAGTGGATCACTAAATACCACAAAATCCATTCTTTCATTTTGGAAATCTTATTACAGAAATGCGGCGTTCCCCTGGTGGTACAGCACGACTTTTTAATTAAACAGCCTCAAAAATGCTGACAAGAGAACCTGTTACATTTTAGAAAATGACCACACATAAAATCTACACTACACATAGCTGATAGACACAGAAAGACAGTTTTAGCACACCGACTGGTTTGTAGCTTTTGCAGTTAATCCTTGACGGTCAGCCTCCCACTGCTTCTGCATTTAAAAAAAAAGAGACAAGTAAACAGCAGTCTGGTATTAACACAACCCCCCGGCGATGATCTTTTAATTCCATTGCAGCACAACAGCAGGAAACCAGACCTGATTCGAGAGAACGGCCTGACACCAAAGTGGTAAAATAATAACATCCACCGCATGAATTTCTTCTTCCTGATCTATATATACGCTATACCATAAACACAGCGGCATTTCATCGAAGCTGCAGCAGAGACTCAAACGGGCAGGAAGCAAACGTTTTACACGCTTTTGTTACTGAAGCGAGCGCGTGTGATTTAAATCGGAGCGCTGAAGTGGAGGAGCTCCAGCTGCAGGATTTTACTCAGGCTTAGAAGGAATTATAAAGAACCATTAAAGAAGTCTTTTCCTGTCATCTCCGCGTGGAGGCAAGGATGAGGTGGATTTCAAAACTGCACCAAAAGTAACTGATTTTCAAATACACCTGGACGTTACCACACCTGCCTGAGTTAACTTTAAGCACATCCTGGTTTCTTTCTTCCTCTTAGAGTGAGCATAACTAATATGACCTGAAACGAGTGTCTGAACCCAAAAATTAATCAGAAAGAATCAGAAGAGCTTGATTCTTTCTAGATACTGACATTTTTTTTAAATGCAGGTATCAGGCACTTACCTGGAAAATGTTTTTATCTTTTATACCGTTTATGATCATTAGTCTTTCAGAAATAATCTGTTATTTTTGCCAAATGTTTGGGTCAAAATTGTCCACTCCAGAGATAGATTTTTATTAACAGTATCTTGTGAGTTTATTTTTCTTTATAATGATGGTGTAATGGACTGTTCTGGGGTTGGGATGTTCGCTGGGCGAAAATGAAAAAGTGAAATAAATTAAAAATGGAAAGACAGAAATGTGAACGCAATGAGAGTATTGTTCCAGAAATGTTCAATAAAAATGAACTTCCATCACAGAATGGGTGATATTTTGTGAGAAAGCACAAACGCTGATGTTGCCTGCTCCATTCCTGGATGTGTGAAGCTTCTGCAGCTTTGCTAGCAAAGGTTCAGACGTCCACTCTCGCTCTGCATCAGTCCAGTTTTAAGCGTCGTGTTGGAGATTCAAACTGCAAACCTCAAAACGCGGCAGTCTGCTCTCCACTAACTAACCACGCAGCTTTACCTCCGACATCAGTAAGTAAATACTTAGAAGCCCATTTCCTGTTAAAAACTCTACGTCCTGCATCAATATTTCTTTTTTTATGTGAGCTGACAACAGAGTCAAATCTCTCTTCTTCTAAATCACAACTAAAAACTGGAAAAGCCCCTTTGAGGGGCTATACAAGGCTATACAAAATCCCTGCCTTCATAGTTTTTTGCTTGATCTGTCCGAGTAAACAAGAAACTCAGAAGGAAGCAGCGACTTTAACTTGTATGAAGATTTAAACAGCACATGTGGCAGCTGTGCTTTATATTGACAGGGTCATTCCACAGTATTCCGCATGTCACGGACGGAAAATTTGAAAACTGTAATTGTATCAGTTGCAGTAATAAGGGGTAATAGTCTGTGACTATTTATAAGGGACAACAGCCTCAACAGCGAAACATACAAGGGGCTTCAGGACAGTGTATGAAAAATATTAGAAGATATTCAAGTTTGAGTGGCGTGTCGCACAGAGGAACCAAGAAGATGCAAAAATTAATTATATATGAGATAAGTTAGTTAATTTAGAGTTACATTATTTTACTAATATGTTAATACTTTAATAGATGATGTGAAGAACTAATGCTGATGTCTAATGTTTGGGCTGACGAAGCAAAATTAATCATTTGGTTGCCGAGGAACAGGTGAAACGGTGGTTGAAGACAGCGATATTCTGCCTTTGATTGCGCCCTCGGTCAAAAACAGTCATTTAATCTACTGTGAACTTAAATCCAATTAGACCGTCAAAACAGCTGTTCCCCCAAAAAAACCCACAAAAACGTGCAGTCGGCGGGTCTGAGGTCACACGCGCAGCGCGCTAACGTGACGAAGCATGCCAAACACGGCAGCGAGACCGCGGTGCGTCTCTGAGCTGGCACATTACAATTTCAAGTGGCTGCAGCGCGGCCCTCTGCCGCACACGGCAGCCGAACAGAGCGCCTCTCATTGGGGTTACAAAGCAATACTGTGCTGAATTATTCTAACGGTCGTCTGTTATTGCCTTTGGGCATGATCTCATATGTAGGCTAGCACACAGAAGAGCCCCCACAGAGCAGAGTGTTTGTTCCACAGCAGACAGATTTTCACAAATGAAGACCGTCCCTGTTTTTGTTTTTAAACTCTTCTCAGTTCATTTGCATCACCTTATTACTCACAACTATGCTAAAAAACAAAAAAAAAAACAAAAACAGAACTTATGAGCAAACTACAGGACAGAGCTCTGAGAGTCTCAGTGGTGTTCTGGGATGGATTTTAAGCTTTATTAACCTCTAAAGTTTTTAACCACTTTTTGCCCAGTTTAGCCTGAAGGTGCTGACCTTGAGCTGCGAGAGTCCCAGTACAGACACTAGTACAATCAGTATATACCAGCTTCATACACTCCTTCTTACGAGCAGTATTGTTACTGTGAGGAGTGATAACAGCAGTCTTAGAAAGATCCAGTTGTTTTAAGCTCTCTTAATGACAAATTCCTATCACCAAAGCGCATCTTTGTCCCAGAAAGACCTTCCTTCTTTTTACGAGTCAAGGCCACACTCAAAGAAAATGTCGCATTGTGTTTCTGTGTTGGCCCAGTTCCTGGTGGGCATGCCAGTCTGACTTAAGATTTACTAGAAACTCGAGTTTAAATCTCTCTCCCTGTTGGCCTTTTATTGCCATTAAGAGCCAAGAGAAACTAGCTGACACCCTCAGTCAGGAAAAGCATTAGTGGTCATGTGGCACAGACGGATTTTTGTTCAGATTCACCCCCCCTTGCTTCGGTGAATTTGTGTGTGCAGAGTTACATCTTCGGCCCAGATGAAGACAGCTGTGGCCTACCGAGGCAGCATTTGTGCTGAATTCACAGTATGGCTTCAGATTTAGCAACGATATCATCTGTCTCCACTCATCTCATGTCACTAATATAATAACCTAAGTAGGCTAAGCAGCATAAGAGGCCTATGTGAGTACAGTCGGCCCTTTGTGCTCACTCTCCGTGGTCAATATCAGACGTGGAGTAGATCCCAACTCATGGAAGCGGGAGGCAGAGTGTCCAGCCTTCAAGCATGACTACATGTAAAAACCAGCACTGCATTTTAAACAATAAAAAACAATTACTGCGTAACAACAGCAACATTTCTTTCTGTCTTTGTTTACATTTTGAGAAGTTAACATTGATTGCTTTACCTGTTACCAGCTCCTTTAATCTGTGGCTGTACTGAATGGATGTAGCTATTCCTTCTCCTATGCATTCACTAAAACTGGGAAGAGAACAATTTAAAACTCAGTGCAACTTAAGAGAGAAATCCAATCCGATAATAAAACCGGTGATTGGAAGGATTTAAATGTGCCAACGAAGAAGAGTATCTACATACTCTCTATGTGCAAAATTAAACCTTGAAGCAAAACCAGAAGAAGTCAAAGCTTCACACAGACAAAAAATACTTTCTCCCACTAACTCGGCATCTTACTTATATAACATCAGGTGATGCTAATGTAAACCTACACACAGCATTCACCATCAGGGCTGGAAAAAAAAGATAAGGCTTGTTTTCCTAACTGAAGGAGCTGCCAGCTGCCGTTAACCCAACCGACCACATCGCCTGCCCTGCACTGCTCTATCCCGTCCAGCCTTTGCTTGCCATGAACAAATGCTTTCTTTAAGCCAACACAAATGAATGCCAACAGTTACTGGTCAAGTGGGTCCTGCCAGACAAACCCTTTTCGGTTAGGGGAGAATGTGGAGTGTGGGTAACGGGGCAGCTGGGATAGGCTCCAACTCCCTCTGTGACCCCGGAGTAGGCAAGCAGTTAGGAAAATGGATGGTTGGATTAAAAAAAAAAGCAGAAAAGACAACACCAGAGGTCCTTCCTGATGAACATGTGAAGGTGGAACTGAGGTGACTTTTTGAAATTTCTTTGTTTTGTCATTAAATTCGTTTTTTTTTTTTCCCGTTAAAATCAAGACCAACAGGCTGCACTTGGAGAAAGGAGCCAAATAGAGCTCATTTTGAAACTTCTCAAAGAATCCAATCACAGTCCAGTTTACTCTCAGGTAACTGTGTACCTACACCCAGCTTTTGGCTAAAAAGAACAAAGAGCTCAAACTGTACCCAAGCCTCTGTGGGGCTCTTACCCCCCCCCCAATGACAAGAATGTACATAAGACTTTCCCCACTTCCCTCCACCTCCCCTACCCGCTTTCATAACCAGTTCTCATTTGCTGGTTTAATTAGGCTTTACCTTGTTTGAGGCTACTGAGGCGAGAATTTCTGGGGAAGTATGTGAAAGGAACGGGAGCGGGGGGCAGATCTAAGGTCAATCAACCGATCTGGCTGCAGAGTTTTCTGGACCAACACTGTGGTATGTAGGCCATGGTGCTACGAAATGAGGAACTCGGCCACTGAGCACTAGTTTTAAGAACTATTTTTTCTGCTACAACATCTGACACCTTTGGGATGAACTGAAAATCCGAGCACGGGCTTATCGTCCAAGATACTGCGCGACTAGTCGACTAGATGATTAATCGTTAATAGTCAGTTAACCTAATTGATAAAGTTCTAATTGATGTCCAGTCCCACTAAATTGTTGTCCTAAATATTATGCAAACATCCGCCAACAGATGGAGCTGCAGTCTCGACACTGTTGTAGAAAAACCGCAACAACTCTGGTAATTTAGCCTTGAAAGAACTCGTAGACACAAGCAGCGGAAATGAGCATTATTACAACAGAAGAAATCATCACTAGAATTTAAGCCTCAAAATGTGGGTAAAAAAAAGACCCTTCGGGTGTCGCACTAGTTTCCAGTGATACTAAAGTTGCAGGGGAAAAAAAATGCTTTCTTTCTTTAGCTTTAGACTGTGACGCTTGGAGTGAATATAAAATTGATTTGGTTGCGGGTTTTTTTCTTTGTACAGAGCTTAAATGTGTTTTTCAGCCCTGGCATTTGATTGGACAAAAGACACGACACGGAAATGTCACATTTTATACGAATATCTAAGAAAACAATGAGCAGACTTGACACTAATTCACTGTTTCCGCGTCTGTGTCATAACATCTGCCGGTAAAGTCGATTATTTTGTGTTTTGTACATTTTCGGTGCAGTGAGATCAACAAGAGTGTAGTTTAACAAGCCAGTTCAGTCATAGTGTGATCTGTTTATAATCCTCATTGTGATTGTCTTTTTTTTTATTGTATGCAATCTGTATTGTGACTCCATCCTGCTCTTCTTCTCTAAAAAAGATCCAGACTTATCCCAATAAAAACCTAAGCAGTCGTTTTTCTCTGACATTCAAGGGATTCGACCAGAGACCGTTCGCGAGACAGACATGAAACTCAAGGAATCACTAAGAGAAGTCTATGGATGGACTCCATAATGGCTCCAGACGGCAGTTGTCCTACCACTGCCCCTAAAAAGAACCAATCAACAGCCAAACTAGGAACCACATGGGCCAGCTGTGTTGCTGCACTCATGGTTCAAGACCATTTTCGTCTGCGTGGTGACCTAGTTACTGATTACAGTCATAAATATGTAGGTAAGTAGGTACTTGCAGTTTTTCTCAGCTAACTCAGGTGGGAGGAGCCAGAGACCTGTTGCAATTTCAACTTTGGCCTCCGAGGATTATTAAAACAAGTTAAACGAGATAAAACAGCTACTTCTCTAAAAATCCAAATTTGTTTATGTCACTTTATTAATGTACTTTGATTTTAAATACTTTTTTAAAAGTTTGATAAATCCAGCAGTTTTCTGAACTCTGTGGGTAACTGTTAAATAATTGCGATTATTGTTGTTGCCATAATCAA
This sequence comes from Andinoacara biseriatus, assembly GCA_015108635.1. Classification (NCBI taxonomy): domain Eukaryota; kingdom Metazoa; phylum Chordata; class Actinopteri; order Cichliformes; family Cichlidae; genus Andinoacara; species Andinoacara biseriatus. The sequence continues at coordinate 20,029 of VUQJ01039247.1, read as the reverse complement.
ACAGACGTGGTGCAAAGTCACCAACTTTCTTTTATCTTTTTTTTTTTAATCATGTGACGTCAGTTTTAAAACCCTGGTGACCAAAGATACAGCCCTCTCCTGGTGCATTCAGACAGAGCCGGTATGGCCGCTGAGTGATGAGTACAGTGTAAAACATGGCTGCAGCTGCTCCATCTGAACGGTGAAGCCAACACAGGAGTGCCTGAAAGCCGGCATTTTTTCTAACAGCCAGCAGGGGGTGATGGCCACACCTGCAAAAAGACTTCTGATTGTATAGACGTTTATGGGAGAGGACACGTCAGCCCTGACCTCCGTAAACACTGTCCCGATCAGTTTATGGGCGCACTCACTCACACTGAACAGAACATTAAGCCCGTTATGGAAATTTTGGTCATTCGAAGAGTCTCACGGGAGAATTATCGTGGACCTGTTCATTGACATTACGCAAAATCCAGCAGTTTCACAGTCAGAGCCGCCCCTCGCTCTTCACATACTGTTTCAAAACACCTAGATAGTGTTTTCAGATCTGCTGCTGGCCTCCGTGATTCTGGCATGATTGTGTCCAAGTAGCAGCAGAACTGATTTACCTGTTTCGTGTTAAAGTCCGACAGGAAAAAACACAGCAAACATTCGCACCAACTCTTACCTAGATACAGCGAGGCGTTCTCCTTCTTCACATTGTCGTCCAGGTAGGTTGGCCCCAGGGTGTAGATGGGCGTGGACCCCATGCCCACCAGGATCTGAGCGATGATGAACAGCGCCACGTACAGGTTGTGCTCATTGCCCTCCTGGTCTCTGGGACAGGAAGTGATATCAACACGGTCCCTGTTGCTGGCGTTGCTGTTCATGCACAGGCCCTCGTTGGCCGAAGACGAGTTGACCTCTTGGATCTGGTAGGGCGGGGAGATGAAGTGAGGTAAGGAGAATAGGGCGGCACCCACAGCGATGAGAATCCCTCCTACCGCCAGCCAGCGAGGCCTCTGGCCCCGTCCACCAAAGTAGCTGATGAAGACGACCACCAGGAGGCTCCCGATGTCGAAACAGCTGACGAGCAGGCCCGACTCGGAGCTCCTCAGGCTGTACCTCTTCTCGATGGTGGTGATGACGCTGCTGAGGTAGCCCGACACCATGAGCGACTGGATGAATGTCAGGTAGCACATGCAGAACAGGAAGCAGCGAGAATCCTGCAAGATGACGCCCACGTGCTTCCGACTGGGCATACGAATCCGAGCGAGCCTGGACGCGAAAAACCCCGGGGGCTTCCTCCTCGCCATATGTTTACTCCTTCGGATCTCCGTGTTCTCCATGTACGAGCTCGGCCTGTTCAGCACCGACTTCCCCGGCTTTGGCGGGTAGTTCGTTCTTGTCGGGGACTCGGCCTGGAAGGACTCGGTCTTGGGCGGGAGCTGGATGAACTCTGCACTCTCCTCCGCCGTTATGGACATCCGCACTGAGCTCGCCAGTAAGGTTTTCTCCTGAGGCGCGGCTTCGCTTAAAATAGGCAAACTTTTAGATTTGAAGTTCGGACCTGGATCCTCCACCTCGCTGGAAAACTCATCCTCCTTCTGAAGGGACTCGGACAACTCCGCTTCCTCGTGATCAGCCATTCTTTTCATTCACCTTTCTTTAGATGTTAGAAAAACAAGCCGGCCCAGTCCAAGAATACATTTACAGTTCAGGGGCTGCTGCCCATTACATTTATTATTAATAGGAACATCAAATCCCACAAAGAAACCCAGAAAAGCAACAATGACAAGCGCACTTACAGCCTCAATTTTTATCTCTGCTGTAAAACGGCCTCTGGGTTTGTTTATCTTGTCATGCACACTTGCCTTCTGCCACCATCCAACCTAATCCGGAGGTGGAGACCGCTCAGGCCTCCTCGGCTTGGCCAGCGGAGCTCCGGAGCCAGGGCTCTCTGCAGATGCTTGTTTCAGCAGGACGCTGCTGCTCCGCGGCCGGAAGCAGGGATGAGATTAATTCGCAGAGCATCCCTCACAGCCCTGCTGATGCAGATCACACAGCCACAATAATGTCCCTTTTTTAGTAGGCATGATCGTCTCCCATCCTCCTCCTCCTCCCCAAGTCAAGGGCAACCCTGACTCCAATGGTATAACCGCACCAGCTGTCCTCCCAGCGGGCGAGGGGGGCTGACATTTAGAGATAATCTTTTGGTGCAAATTCCTGGAGAGGAACATGAACAAATAAAAAAAAAAATGAGGGAAAATGAGAGAAGTCGTCGAAGAGAAGCAAAGAGAAGCGAGAGAGAGCGAGCAGAGAGGAGAGCCGCAAATCACTGCAGTGCCGCTCAGCTGCTCTCGTCGCTGTTTTTAACAACTCAATTCAATCCGCTAAACCGGAAACACTTCAGAAAAAAATAAACCGGCACTCCAATTTTACAGACAAAAACAATTTGATAACTGTTAAACATTACGGTGCATTTCAGGCTTTGGAGACTATTTAAAATAACTTGGAGGAAATTTACTGACCGATACATGTTTCTTGGAGCACCAGAATCTCTACACAGCCCGATATAATGCAAAAAAAGAACAAAAAAAACAAAAACAAACGGAATCCCATAAATTGCCTATTAGATGTTTTTTTTACGTATATTAACGTAACCTATATATCTAATCGCTCCTGAACATGGGACTCAATCGTGCTCTAAATTCGGTCTGCTTTATATTAACACATCGCTAAATTAGGGCCACATTCGCTGATAACAGTAAAATTAGAAAATTAGTAGAAATTAAAATTTTATCATTCATACCACAGCCTAATCGAAAGAAATGGTGACATGTTTCGAGACTTATCTATAAATAAATAAATATTCAAGGGTTTACAATATGAACGGGTTTTATTTTGAAAAGCACAATGGCTAATGGCCGCACAGCTAGCAGCTAACGAACCCGTAACAACAACACCGCCGACATCACTAACCTGACATTCTGTAGTGATGAGACGTTCTTTCGACTTTCTTGTCCGACTTTCGCTGCATATTCTTCAAGGACAATTCAAACAACGTCCATGTTAAAAATATTCCACATACAAAACATCATAGAGCGAGGCAAAGGACACAATAGCGGAACAGTGTCGAGTGCCTTCAAAATAAAAGCACAGCTTGCCAATAGGGGAAATTTTCATTGAAGCAAGGTAATCTTTTAGGAATATACATTATGAAATTGTGGGTGCTTAAAATACCAGTTTGGCCAGTAGTTGATGCATTTATTAATGTTTATTTGTTTGTTATACATTCCAACTGTTTGAAATCTTTCAGCTCCCTGTCACACTAAGAGGAGCGCAGCACAAAATGGACACAGCAGAAAAACATCAGTAAATTAAAAAAAAGAAAAGAAAAAAAAAAAGCCAGGCAAAGGTAAGTATAATGTTTTTTATCTCAAAATTGCGAGTTACATCTGAGTATGTAAAAATTTCGAACTATTTGGTAAATATTTTGACATACTAACAAAAAAGCTCCATGCAGAATATAACACTCTGACGATATCTCTGACAATTCGAAATGGCATAAAAAACCATATTTAAATAGATTCATCGGCAGTTCAAAGGATCACAGAAATGAAATCTACTCTTTATCATAGTTTGTAACTTAGTTACAGGTTTGTTGGTAAAACACTTTAAACGTGCAGAAGTGAACATGATGCTGTGGTTTCTAACTTAACTGACAGCGATGATAAAGTGGACATGCAGAGCTTTGCCAAAAGTATGTGCACATGTGAAAAACCACATCAAAACACAAATATTATTATCAGTCATGCAGACTCAAAAACAAGCAAACAAACTTTGCTGCTGGCGTTGAACCCGGCAGCAGGAATTTGCTCCCATTTAGCCCAGAAAACATCAGAGAAGTCCAACCCTGATCAAACATCCAGCGTTTCAGTTCATCACAAACATGGAAACTATTATGAGCAAAAAAAAATAATACATAAAATAAAAAAACATTAACAACTTGATTCAGGTTTTGCGTTTATCGAGATTTTCTGTTACTCAGCACTGAGGCGCCACAAGCTGTTTTTAAAAGAAAGGCACAATTTAAAACTTCACAAAGAGTGTCCACATAATTTTGGTAATGCAGGGAAAAGAACTGAACTTAAGGGGGGGGGAAACATAAGACGCGCAGCGCCCTCTAGTGGATAAAGCAATACCTGCAGCAAAGAAAACATTTAAATGGAACAGACTATTCACGTTATTATTAATATTTAACACTTAAAATTTGGACGTGGCAAAAAACAGTATCTAAAGAAGAATTGCTACCACTTGCTTCCTTTATTTCTTTCTTCTAGTTTTTCCTGTGAATCATTTAATACTTTAAAGGGGATCCTAAAACAGTGGGTGATTAAGATCATTTTAATCAACTCAGTTTTACGCACCAGCTGCTCACTGGAAGTTATCTTATCAAAATGTCTGTGAGCGGCGATAAAATTAATTTCTGTGAGATTTCTAGTGCCGAAAGTTTAAATTTAGGAAAGAGTCTAAATAGAATTTGATCTGAGGTTTCATTTTAAAGATTAAATGATTAAACATCCCCCCAAAAAAGCCCTCTAGAGTTTTAAATATATTAAAGTATAAATAAATATAAAACGCAGTTTTTTAAAGCTTCTTTTAAATCGTTGAGTCTTCATTAAGCGAGTATTTTGTTTTTCTTTATCTTTGGATGTGATGAACTTTTAAAAATATCTTTGTACAGGAAACATTTGCTGATGCTTTCACTGGATTTTGTAATATAGGAATTTAAAGTTACTCCACAGGCGGAGTTTTTCCTTCTCACTGTCACCAAGTGCTTGCTTAAAATATCGTCTCATTGTTGGCTTTTCTCTGTATTGTTGTAGGGTCTTTACCTTACAATGTAAAGCGCCTTCAGGCGACTGCTGTGGGGATTTGGTGCCAGGTACGAGTTAAAATTTTACATATATATTTTTAAAGTGGTCTTAAGCAATAGTTCTTCAGGCTTTCTGAAGGTCTTTCAAAGGTTTTCTCTGGACATTGGCTGCTTTTTCACTCATTTTCAGTCCGGTCCTTGTACCTAACTATTTTCAGAGGATTCTAACACTGACCTATAAATCAGGCAAGCATTACTGTACAAGTGAAGAAGAAGGCCTAAAAAAAAAATCTACAGCAGATGAACAGTATTAAACGTCAAGAAATAGGGGAAAAAAAATATTTTTTTAAACGAGGTGGCTCGAGACTTTTGCACAGCGCTGCAGAAGCTGTACAGCTGTAAGTGAATAGATGAGTCGTTTTATCTGCGAGAAAGTGCAAATCAGAATCTTAACCTGGCTGTTTAATAACATATATAAAGTGTATAAAAACATGTAAATGCAACAGTTAGACAGCGTTTGAATTTTCCAGAGCTTTCAGTGAGAACACCTTTTGAGGTGTCGTGCTTTATTATTATTAGATCATGAAATAAAAATCGCACCTGAGACACATCAGGGAACCGCTGGAGCTGGAGGTTTTTATATTTAGATGTATTTCTATACATATTTATGTTAATCCGCATTCCTGACGCTGACGTTATTCCCATCAGCGTCGCAGAGAAACTCACAGTTTCCTCTTGCTGCCACTAGGCGCCGCCTGTGCTCCAGTTTCCTGCGAAGCAGCTCTGAGGAAGTTTATTGAGGTTAACCCATCATGAGGCATGATGGAAGTATTTAATTATATCACTCTGCATATTCTGTGAGTCTGTATCGATGCTAATGTTGTATTATAGTTACATAATTTACCATATTTTTTTTTGATGCAGGCCTTTTAAATAACAGACCCGACACTGCAGATGTCACTGAGGCTTTAAGATGCCTCATTGGCCTGGATGTGTGTGCTTTTTATTTCCTGTAGATGAATGTGCAGTGGTCCAAACCCCCAACGGGACAAATAAATAAGCTCACTCTAAAGCGTTCCCCTCTCCGTGGTGGTTTTCCATATTGGCAGATTCAATTCCAGCTGTATAAACAAAAGCATAACTGCAGCCAATTACTCTAAACTTATACACTGAACTGAGGTGTGTGCAAAGTTTGTGTGGAGTCACGCTGCAATAAGCTATCATCAGCTAATGTACCCACAGTCACAATTCTTAGACTGAGTTAAATGCATTACAGTAAAACTGAAATTCCTTATGAGGATCAGAAGAGTCACTTTCTGATGATCCTATAGCTTAATCATATTTTTTTTTAAATTGTACTGTTAAAATCAACTGGATTGGATTTAACAATTTATTGATTTACCAAGCGGGGGCCGCGGCACCATGCGGAACAACCACACACACACACATCCGCAACAGCTCCTCCTCCTCATGCTCGTCACACACACACTGCTGTGGGACGGCATCCTCTTCTTCTACCAGGATGTGTCACGGCTCAGCCAGTGTGGTTGTGTTGGTCACTCTGGCACGAACCACAAACGCACAAGCTGATCTCACACTTTTTCTTTCTTTTCTTTTTTTAAACCTGTCATGTCCAGCAGCAGGAATGGTGATCCCAATGCGTTGATGTACCAAACATATTTGCTTTTACAAGAACAGCTCTATAAGTTTCTATAGGCTATTCTTGTTTATTTATTTATTTAGAGGAGAAAACAATAAAAATAAATCAGTAAATTTAAAAAAGGAAAGAAAGGAGAAGAAAAAAAATCAAGGAAAAGTGGGTATACATACCTACATACACATATTCACATATTTATACATATACATATACACACATGCACACAGTTCTGCTGTTTGTGGTAAGGTGTGTATGTGTCTCTGTCATGGAATGAACTCAATAATGGGGGCAAGAAACTGCAACCATACCCCCGGTGATCCAGAGGCAAATAGGGAAGGATTCAGGGGATCCAGGCCATCCACAGCCCATTAGGAACTCAGAAGACCTGAGGCCACGCA
>VUQJ01039236.1:0-10519 GCA_015108635.1 Andinoacara biseriatus | reverse complement strand
TATTAACAGCTTCACATTCATTTAGAAGAGGTCATATTGTGAAAACCGGGCAGTTACTCATCTATCTCATCTATCTTGTGTGTGTGTGTGTGTGTGTGTATATATATATATATATATATATATATATATATATATATATATATATATATATATATATATATATATATATATATATATATTGTTGGGGGTTTCTTGTGTATTATTGTAGGGTAGTTCATAGCTAAGTGTTGATACATTCATGGTGATATACCTTAAAGCAACGCGATTAACTATTTGTGAGGTTTCTTGGCCCTGTATGCTACCTTCACACATCACTCCTCAGAGAGCAAAGTTATTCTTGTCCTGCACTGGCCCACATCTACTGCTTTCGTTTAACCCACATGCAGCATGTAATGATGGCGCTGACAAATGTTCCACTCATGGTTGTCATATGTTTTCCACATATGGGCCAAAGTTGAGCCAAAAAAAAATGTAATTAAATAAATCAATAAACAGGGCCATTAATAAGATTATTAACTTGTGATTGACAAGTCAGAAGTGAGTGAAAAATGCTAACACCACCTTCCACCTTAAATGGAAGTAAAGGTTAGTTTATCAGCATATGTGCCATCTAAAATAAATATTATTAAAGATTAAAAAAAATATAGCTTCAGTGCTGGTGAACTATAGTAGGTAAGATGATAAGGACGTTATCTTCTGGTGATTGTTGTGGAGAGCCCTGTGTAACATGTTGCTCACAGTTTTCCTCTAAAATTTCACCAATCTGTAAACTCTCTGTGCTGAAAAGCCAGTCAGACAGCTGCTGCTGATTCAACATGATGGGCTGCCAAAATGACCACTGATGAGGGGTGACTACAGCCAACAGACAATGCCAAACACGCTGCCAAAGCCGAAGGCGGCAATCAGCCACAGATGCTCAACAAAGGCCCCAAAGTGCCTGAATATCTTGTAGAGATGGTCAAATTTGACATGCTAAGTCTCTGCATTTTTTTTCAGCAGTTATTTTCCTTGAGTCTTTAATATATTTTGTCATATCTTTTTTATGAGGTATTTTACATAAATGTTACCCGGAAATCCCTTTGTATCCCTCTGCAAGTTCTACACTATTTATACATTTAAATGAAAGCAAAAATCCAGTACCACTTCACCCACTGTGAAACAATATGCATAAATTCATGCTTCTCAATGGGAAGATAGCTATCTCAAATATGTGAACAAGTGTATCAAATGTAAAATTTTGAATACCGAGCACATATCTCCATCTTGCCTCACCTATGCTGCTTTGTCTCAGCAGTCCATCAACGCAGTAAGGCATCGGAGCTGCTGGCAAGCCTAATGCTTGCAGACAGACAGGGCTGACTGATGAGGATGCTGCCTGAGGAAGCCATACTTAATGCAGAGTTCCTACATGTTTTTTGTCACTCAGCTGTCACTAGGTTGCTCTAATGAAGAGTATCAGGTCCTGCAGCCTGCGAGCATCACCACACATGAGTGTTGTAGCTTAAAAAGCATCTCTAATGAAAACTCCAGCCATGCCCTACATGACATTCAAAACATTCCACCCTGCCACATTGATAATTCTGATGGTCTACAGTGGGCTTTCTTCAAGAGACACCTAGCACTCTAACACAAGTGACAAATATAGAGTGATGCTGAATGTTTACAGAAGTGTCCTCTAAGAACCATTTTGTTTAGTTCTTAGGCCATTCTAAGCTTGAAGAAGATAATGAAAAACTCTCTTTTAACAGGAAATAACTGTAAAGGGTGGGCCAACATCATATGAAACCCTGTGGGTTAAGAATAGGGTAAGCTAGCATGGCACCACAGGAATCCTGATTAGAGAGGAGGATTCTGGAACATGAAAGATGGTAGTTGTTTTGTCCCTATCCCCAATGAGCCAACTAGCAGTCAAAATACATATTACCTGGTTAAATTGCTGCAATGATACATGTGGACGGTCGAAGCTTGCAACTCTTTCAGACACCATAATGTGCAACATAAACTAAAGGCAACATAAGGGATGCAACTTATTGGATTTGACTGGTAATTCTATGCAGTTTTACAATAAAATATATGGCTCTCTCCTCTTTCATTTAGGTAGGGCTGTCAAATCGTGTTCTCAGTCTTGGCAGAAGTCTGTCAAATCCACTGGCATCACAGACATCCAGCACCAGTCAAAGTTTGGACACACTCACTTTTGACTGGTACTGGATGCTGAAGTTACTTTGAGAGTGGTGTGATGTACTGGATTTGGAAATATTGGGCACAAGGTGCAAACTCTAATCTTCTTGAAAGAGTGGCAAAGCTTACATAAAGAGACAGACTGGAGTGGCAGCACAGTAAAGACATGGCAACCATGAGAATTTAATTTATATCCATGTGGGGAGTGTTGTGTCTTGTACTTAGCATTGTTCTGGTTTTACATAGTGTTTAAGATTGTGTTTTGTGAAAAAAATATACTAAAGGGTACCTATACTTTCAGAAGCTAGATGTTATCTTAGAATGAAGTCACAATCATTTTGCATTTACAGTATATAGATATATCTTAAATGGTTAAAATGTTCTGCAAAATGTTCGTATGTCAGTGATTTTTTTCCAGTGATTTGCAGAAAAGGGGTTTGGTAGAAAGCTGCTAAAATCTGAATGCTTCTCAGAGCACATTATCTCGGTAACGTATTCCCATACAGTTACACCCCTACAATGCACACAGAGGAGAAGGAAACCAGATGATCAATTGAGGCCGACAGTCCCAGGCCCCCCAGTGGGTTAATCCAGCTGTACTTCTCTTAGTCATTAGAAATGACTCTGCACTATTTATGGTATCTCTAAAGGTTCCACTGAGTCACTGGGGCATATGTGTGTGAGGGGTGGGGTGGGGGGGGCGGGCAGCTACTTTGAGGTGGGTATTCTTGGATAGTCTTCTTTATATGGCTCCACTGTCTCAAACGTGTCTAGACAAAGTCAAAGATAATTATGTAGATGCTAGTTTGGATTGGGCAAAAAATTTAAATCTTTATCCAGAAACCTTTAACAGTGGGCTTCCTGCCAAGACTTTGCTTATACCTCTACTCATTGTAATTCAGCTGACATATCGATTTTATTTCCCCTTTTGTTCAAAAAGTATGGGTGGAGTGGGAAGGGTTAAAAGTAATTCTTTCCACTAAATAAGGAACAATAGAGTAGGAGATCTCAAATTTGGCAGTTGGCATGTAATTATCTAAATCTCAGTGAAGGTAGGTGAATAAGGGGACTCTGAGCCATTAGAGAAATTAATCATGATGGCCAATAAACGTCCACTACATTAGATCTAAGCTCCTCAGGGAAAGCATTATGGGCCATGAGTTCTGTAAGCTGAAACAAATCATCCTCCTCTCTTCCTCTGGCAATAAGCTGCTACCATTATGATCTAGAGGAAAACTAAAAGCAATACTGTCTTCCTCATATATATATGGTATGCCTCCCCTGCCCTCCAACTTACACTTGTGCTTTCATAACCTCAGAATCAAATAATCTCTGTACATTTACTTAACCTCTTAAAATCCACCAAATTTTATTCTATTTTGTTGAAAGACTTCATTTGAAAATTCTACATGTACATTAATGTCACCCTAACTGTACCCCCAACCTTGGATGGATGAGAAGAGGTACATAGTTTATTATATTTGCACATGATTCTCAGTAATTCTCAGATATGATGTATTTCAAATGTAAGTTTTACAGAGTACATTTATTTATGATTAACCTCAAAACACTAAATATTAAGTACAATTTATGACATATGACCTGTACAGCTCTGGAGGTAAATTTGGTCGTTTGCATATTGGAAGGTCACTGGTTCAATCCCTGGCTCATGTCAGAGTGTTCTTGGAGGAGCTCCTGGATGCCAAATTGTCTCTGATGCATTATTTAAAGTGTGTGCATGTAATAAATACAAAGTTCTTTGAATTTTGTTTTATTTATTATTTTTTGTTATAATTTGTTATTATTTAATTGCTTTCACTGACAGTGATATGTATAATGACTTGAACCCAATAATAAGAATTTATCCTAAGAAAAAAAAAAATATATATATATATATATATATATATATATATATATATATATATATATATATATATATGTATATGATGCATTTCTTTTACAGTTTCTTTTACAGTGCAAGGTCAAATCACTCTGTGTGGAAATTCAGTGATTGTGATTGAACATCTTGTGGTGCTTGAAGTTTCCCATGCTTATTATTATTCTATAAGCAAATTTCTAGTCTGGCAAAGTGCATTTAAACTGGAGCAGTAGAAAGCATTATAAAGTTCTAATCAGAGACAAGGCAATTTTTTTTTTAGCCCCTCACTTTGTAGCTGATGGCTGGTCGTTGGTGGGTATTTGATTTGATTTTATAACAAGTATTACAGTTACTGTTCTTTGCTTGTTTCTATAACGCGGCATCATTTATATTCCTTAGCTACCCCATGGTTCTAGCACTGATGGTTGCTAGAGGACTATTGGTCACTGTCTGTGGATGACACTAATTGCTAACTTGTAGATAGCAACTTATTTTCATAATGTAACCAGCAAGAGTTATATAAGATCCTATCTGCATTCTGACCAGTGTAGAGACATAAAGGTTTAAAATTGTTGCACTCCACAACAAAAATTACATGTCTTGAGTCTCATTCGCACATGACACACACCCTACATATATTCTAAATATCCATCCATCAATTTTCTTCTCCATATCAAATTCACGGTCATAGATGGGCCAGTGCCTATTCCAGTTGCCACAGGGATGGAAATGGGGTGCACACTGGACAGGTCATCAGTGTGTTGCAGGACTAACAGACAGACAACCATTCACACTCACATTCACACCTCTGGGAAATTTAGAATCACCAATTAACCTAACCTAATTGCAAGTCTTTGGACTGTTGGAGGAAACCGGAGCACCCGGAGCCACGCAGACACAGGGAGAACATGCAAACTCCACACAGAAATGCCCTGGCCAGATGGTGGATTTGAACCCAGAGCCTTCTTGCTGTGAGGCAACATCGCACACCACCGTGTCATCATGCTGCCTATATTCTTATTACTGTATATAATATCAAATTACAATATCAAATAAAACAAACATATAGAAAAAACAAATAAAATGCAGATAGAACCTTATAAGTCCAAACAGAAAACTTGTTTTTATTATTAGAAGCTTTTATCTGCAAAATGTGAAAATAGACACTGATTTTCAAGGAATGAAAAATAGTTAACTCATAATTAATTTTAAACCATAAAATTAGTGATTTAATTAGTGTTCACATGTGTGATTCAGCCAAAGTGAATGCACTGTAGGACATTTTTTTACATTTCTTTCATGACAAACTGTCTTTAAACACATTTTTCCTTTTTGAAGAACTGGAAGAAGATAATGCTTATCAAAGTAATGTCTTTTTCAAAATAATTCTAACATCAATGAAAAAAATAATTGTTAAGCTATACAGTAAAAAAATAAATAAATAATTGGCTAGCAACCACTCTCATGACAAATTGTCTCAAACTGTTTCTTTTCCCCTTCATCTCTTCATGTTGCTTTCTTTGCTCTCTCTTTGTCCATGCTTTTTTCATATTCCTTGCTTTTCTGTGATTTAATAGAAATAACAAGAGCAGTGCTGAGCGGGTGTCAACATACGGATGTTTTGGATTTGTAGGGGGGGTCAGAGTGCTCTTACAGTAAAGTCAGTAACAAGTGTGTGAAGTTTGTGTGAAGTCATTCTGCAATCAGTAATATTTTATAAGTGAGGTAACTTCTAAAACAACCACTACTCTAAATATTGCAAGGTACACTGTTTTCTTATGTTGACACTGACTGCAGATAAACAATGCAAAACTACAGCTGGCTCGCTAGCTTGATAGCTAACAATGCAAATAAACAACTGATTGCAATATAAAATGATTAAAGTTCAGAACTTGCCTGTCATTAGTACTCCCGTTCATCATCAACTCATTTATGAACTTCTCAATTTTAAAAACATACCTGGCGTCCGACGAAACATTTTCTCTTTTATCACCTCCGCTCCATTGTTTGGCATTGTGCCGCACATAATAACACAATGGAGCAGCAATCAAGTGATTATTGGCTCAAAACTCAAGAACTCTGCTCTTAGAAATGTGAAGCTAGAGACTCCAGAAACCACAGTTGATTGTATTCCAGAGGCCAGAGCAGGCAAAGAGATTTGAAACTGCTAGTTAAAAATGAATACTGAGTTGGCTTAGAGGCACAAATTTATGTCCATCCACAACGTACAAACACCAACGAGTTCTCCTCTGCTTTTGGCACGCTACAAATGTTGCTGGTCTTTTGCCACATATATAAAACACAATTAGTGTCCTTCCTGGCTGCTGTATTCAAACATGGGGAGGAATGATAGCTTTCACAAACCAGCACTCGCTCCTGTGTATTTTCAATGGATTAACTATAAGTTTGTGAGAGTGCATCAATTTATTGTAATATGTCATTACACACTAATCTATGTATATTTATGAGTACAATACCCACTTTTCTGTTAAATAACCTAAACAAATTACTGACTGTACTTTTAAGTATAAAAACTCAAAGACAATACATATAACATCTTAAACTGCACCAACAGCAAATCAATTAAATGAATCAAACATTATGGATCTCTCTTCTAAGTCCCTGTTAGAAATGATTTAACAATTGATCAGCATTGATTTATTCTGTCTTGCAGAGACCTGGTTACAGCAGGATGAATATGTCAGTTTAAATGAATCAAGACTGAGTCATACTGTCAGAAGCACGGGCCAAGGGGGTGTGGCAGCAATCTTTCAGCTCATTAATCAAACAAAGACCCAGATAGAGTTTTATTTTATTTGAAAGTCGGACTGTTAGCCCTGTCCACCCTAACTGGAAATCTCAAAAAACTGTTTTGTTTATTGGTATTTATTGTCCACTTGGCCCTTACTCAGAGATTATGTCTGAATTCTCAGAGTTTTTTTTTGCTTCTGGTTAAATGCTCAGTTCACTATAAAATCATTATAGTGGGTGATTTTAGCATTCATGTACATGCTAAAAATAATAGCCAACACACTGCATTTAATCTATTTTTAGACTCAATTGGCTTCTGTCAAAATGTGAATGAGACCACCACTTTAATCACACTCTGCTCTTGTCCTGACATGTGGCATGGAAACTGAACTGATCATTTCTTAATAATCTTTAAATTTACAGTAACAGGCTACATAGCAGTGCGAAATAAATTCCATTACAGTAGATGTCTTTCTGAAAGGCTGCATGTGCCAACAATGCAGAACAGCAGCCTAAGTCTTGCTCCCTCAGAGGTAATTATTTTGTTAATAGTATTAAATTCTCACTGTGCATGACTTTGGATGAGGTGACTCCTCTAAAAAAATAAATCTCAAATCAGAAGTGTTTAACTTCCTCGTATAAATCACAAACGCACAGTGAAAAACCAGTAAAATGGACAGTAAACAGTGCTTCGCTTTTCTTTCACGTTTCTTCCTGCACAAAACGCGCATCAAAAGTACAGGACAGTATACGTGAAAAAGCATGGTGTAAATTATTGGGCATATCTGGTTTTACTTGCCCTGTCAACACAATTAAAAATACTGGTACATAGTTTGAAGTCTGCACTTTGAGTCATGTTGAAATTGTCATGATGCTACATCAGCTCGAATTGGTCATTGGTCATTTAGGGTTAAAAGACCTTTTGCTTGGCTTAGAAAAGTAATTTGTTGCTCTATAAAAAAAATAAAGTTAGGGCATCTTACTATATTTCACTGACAGAAGACAGCAAGGACAACCCTTGAATTCTGTTCAGCACTGCAGCCATGCTGACAAAGCGTCAGAGCTCTGTTGAGCCAAGAATCCCTCTAACTTTAATTGTAATGACTTCATGAATTTCTTCAAAATAAAAATTTTAATTATTAGCAAAGACAATATTATATTACTATTATAATATATCAGCATATTGTAATTACTTAAATTAGAGGTCATCAGGCCTTTATTTCTTTAACATGTGCATGTAATTTCCTGCATCTAAACTGAGATAAAACTGGCCCTGATCGTGTTTAACCACATAGTTACACTGCATCGCATTGCCTTGGCTTCCAGTGACACTGTGAGGAATCTTTGAGTCATTTTTTTGACCAGACTATGCCCTTCAATGTGCATATTAAACAAAGATGTGGGTCTGCTTTCTTGCATTTGTATGATATCTCTAAAATTAGAAACATCTTGTCTCAGAGTGATGCTGAAAAACTAGTTCATGCATTTATTACTTCTAGGCTGGACTTCTGAAATTCATTATTATCAGGTTGTTCTAAACATTCCTTAAAAAGCCTTCAGTTGATCCAGAATGCTGCAATGAGAGGACTGACAGGGACCAGAAAGAAAGACCATATTTATCCCATATTAGCTCTGTTAAATTAAGAACTAAATTTAAAATCCTTCTCCTCGCATACAAAGTCTTGAATAATCAGGCCCCATCATATCTTAAAGACTTCATAGTACCATATTATCCCAATAAAGCACTTTGCTCTCTGACTGCAGGCTTACAGTTTCTAAAAGTAGAATAGCCGAGCCTTTGGATGTCAGGCCTCTCTTCTGTGGAAGAAGCTTCCAGTTCGGTTTTGGGAGGCAGATTGTCTGATTGTTGGGGTTTCCTCTCTCATATTGTAGGGTCTTTACTCTACAGTATAAAGTATCTGGACGTGACAGTTGTGATTTGGCGCTATATAAATAAATTTGAGTAGAGTAGAAAAGCGCTATATATAAGAGCCAGTCTATTTACCATTACCATGCAATGATAATAAACAAAATCATAATTTTGTTTATTACTGAAAAACAAAATAATGTAAATTTGATGGATTACACACCTCGAAGTATCAAGAATCTGGTAACCTACCATAGACCCTCATTCAGTCTTCACTTTGCTCCAGAAGAGAGACAACAGGATAGTTTATCATCAGAAAGACAAAACATCTGAGCAGCTATTCCATCCCAGCATCAAGCTTCCTGAGCTAAGTTTTAAATAGAAAGGAAACAAATGGATCCATTAACATTAAACTGTGTGCAAAGAGGTGGGGATGGTAATGTTGTGTAGAGCCTCTTACATGATTGTTGTGGTAGGACTTAAAGTTGAAACTAGTGCAGGAAAATTACTGCAGTTTGAGTTTCACTGTTAATAAAATGCATGGTAAAAAAAAAAAAATACCTTTGCCATAAGACTGCAAACTTACCAAAATGAACTGTGGCCATGTAAAAGACATAATCAGCACAGTCTGCATACAAACGAATAGACATTTTGTGTTATGTAGAAAAATGTGGAGAGCCACAGCAAGTAAAGGGCTGCAAGCTGGCAGTGTTTCCAACAATGGGAGAGCACTCCAATAGGGCTGGCATCAAAGGGATCATCTGTCGGCATTTAGAGAAATGTCGGCTTCAATTTGAAAAAGTACTTCTCTGTGTCTGACAACTGCTGTTGTGACACCAAATGAATTCAGTATCCTTTTGGTGTCGGTATAACAGAGAGGTCAAGAAGACCAGTGACAGCAAAGGATCTGCTGATTGAATTATCTGTGGCTGCTGTTACAGAAAGACACACGCAAGCTCCAACCCCCACCACACAACATCATCCCCCACCTCCCCCCTGACACCAAAAGCAATAAAGTCAGATTGCTGTTGACGACCACGTGTCTGACTCTGGATTCTCCACCCTTGTGTACGATAAGAACAAATGTAATGTCACGCTTCAGATGGAAAATAATGAGCCTGTGTCAGATCAAAAAGAATGGAATGTGTAGCTCTGGATGTTCAGATTACCCACGAGCAAGACGGGAAAGGGATTTTTCAAGCAGTATTTATAATTATAGCTACACACTAGGAAAAAAGGTCCAAAGATTGCCTAGGTGGAGGCTAAAACCGGTGTAAAAGAGAAGCATTGATCTGTGGGATGAATACATGCATGTGATCAGCCAGCAGGAGCAGGTCCCATTTTCAGTGCAATCATGACTGCCATATCAGCAATAAAAGACAGAAAGAAGAGCTCCTGCATTCAGATCAACATGAGAAAAAAAAAAAATCGCTGATTTCATGGTGTTAAAGTTACAGTCAACCTTAACACCTCAATCATTAGGCGTGTATTATAATCTGCCTCCGCTATCAAACAGCAAGGATAAACCATCTACCTAATCCATGTTTAATTTCCTGTCCCACAGTGATGTAGATAAGCCCTCTTTTCTGCCATCACTGGTCATTATCTGCAGCTGATTAAAGCACCAAAAGGAATATGGTGGATTAAGGGGAAGCTGGTAAATACTCTGTATTAGCTGCAGTGAACATACAGACATGTGAGAGCAGCAGGGAATGATGTGCATTGCATAGACGTTTAATATTTGTTTCTGCATCAGTGAGGGCTGATTCAAAGGCTGAGTGGTTGAAATAAGTGATTTATTTATTTAAAAAAAGACTCTTCTGACGACCCAGATACCACCC
>VUQJ01039232.1:2262-12802 GCA_015108635.1 Andinoacara biseriatus | reverse complement strand
AGTCTGAGAAAGGATGTTTCTAATTTTGGCAATATTGCGCAAATGCCAAAAAGCTGTCCTACATATTTGTTTAATGTGTGCACTGAAGGACATATCCTGGTCAAAAATGACTCCAAGATTTCTAACAGTGTTACTGGAGGCCAAAGTAATGCCATCCAGAGTAAGTATCTGGTTAGACACCATGTTTCTAAGATTTGTGGGGCCGAGCACAAGAACTTCAGTTTTATCTGAATTTAGAAGCAGGAAATTAGAGGTCATCCAGGCCGTTATGTCTTTAAGACATAAAGGATGTCTTAAAGTTTTAAATGGACTTCTTCCTCCTCTTTTAATGTAATTTAAAAGCCAAAAAACAAGTAATACAATAAACACAAGAGCACTGACCAGAGGCGATTGTAATGTACAGCGGCGCAGGACAGAATGTGGCCAGATGGTGGCGTCCATCGTGGAGCACACTGCCAGCTTATGTCAGGAACTGCGGCACCTACTCAAGCTTTAAAAACTCTTTGAAACATTGGCTGAAAACTAACTGGAGGTGCACTCATGTGTAGATTACTTTATTTTGTTAGGGTGTCCTATCTTTACTGTAATTTTATGTTGTTATATATGTGTTTGTATTATTCTCTGCTTTTTATTCTGTTGTATGTTTTCTATTCTTACCTGCCTTAGGACAACGGATGAAAATTAGCTTTTGTGCTAACTCCGGGATATTTACATTGATGCTCATTGCTGACATGGTGATTAATAAGCACTGTCCTAATTTAAATAAATGAATAAATGAAATGATGGAGGCGGAGACCAACACTGGGCTGAGTGCTGTGACCTTAAATTAAAACAGTACTGATATGAAAACTCAGCAGACCTGTGGGATTATTAATGTCAGTGGGATTTGGGCTGATCCATCAGAAGAAATCATTGAAGGTTAATGATGATGTCACCGGTCTCGCAGAACGTGTTCTCGGTAAGAACAGAACGTGTTGGGGCAGGTTGGCTCGTCACAGGCAGCTCAAACACAGACGCTATGAAAGAACATGTGGGCCTGCAGCTCTGAGGGTCTCAGGATGGATCCAATCAGGAAGAGACGGACACGGAACGTTAAAATATCCCTTCCTGTGCTGTGGTTCTGTGCTGGTCACAGGTGCAGCTCCAAAGCCGTTTGTTGGGATCCTGAACACCACGGAGCACAGAGTTCTTCTGAAGTGTGAGGTTCGAGGTGCTGCTCCGAAGCCTGAAGTATCGTGGCAGGACAGCGATGGAAACGTGCTCCGTGCTGAGGAGCCACAGGTGTCGTACACAGACGGACGCTATTACATCACCCTGCTCACCGCTGTTACCAGGACGACGACCAACCGCTTCCTCTGTGTGGTCACACAGGAGGAGCTCAGTCATGTGACTGAGGAGGAGATCCACGTTCCAGGTGAGAGACGCACCTTTACCTGCTGAGCTGTAGGTACTGCTGAGTGTGCACTTACGCCAGGCTTCTGTGTTTCAGACAAACTGTTTCAGTCCTGCGATGAAGTCGGAGTGATGATTTCTGTATTTGCTTCCGGATTTTGTGTTACTATGTTTGCAGCTCTGTTGCTGCTCTCAGCCTGCATCAAATGCTGTTGATGAGTCTGAAAACACGTGTTTCTGTCTGACCTTTTGAATTACAGCTGTTTGTACGAACTCTGCTCTGAATATATTTTCATTTATACTGAAATTGTGTCAAAGAAAATTAAAGATGGGAAAATGGTGACTGAGTATTTTTATTTTTCTAAGATAAACATCATGGTTCACATTGAAACACATTTAGGTAAAGGAGGCCCCTTACTGAGAGCTCCATCCATCAGGTGGAGGGTGGAGGTGTGGGTGGGCTGATCCACGGCTGCTGAAGCTGGTTCTTGGGATATGGATGTCTCTCTGGTTGGGAGGGAGCCTGGCTGTGCATGGTTGGACTCGGCTCAGCTTCAGGAACTCTCTGGAGTTGCCTCGGTGAAAGGATGGGGGGGGGTTTGTATTGGTGCCTGTTAGTCGGTGTTTCCTACACCTCTGAGTTCTGACTGGTTTGCACACTGAACGGCAGCTCCCGACCTTCATGGCGTTCCCAGCCAGGATGTTTGACGGTGCTCCAGCTGGGAACTCCATCGTGCTTCTGGTGGAGGGATGACTGTGAGGAAACATCAGTCTCAACTCCAGATGTTCTGTTTTTGGGCTTCTGAGGAATATTTTGCCCAAAAATGTGACTGTGATGAGATCCAGAAAGGCTGGAAGTCGTTTTTAATGAATGATGATGAGCTGCAATAAAATAAGCAATAACGTAACTGAATGTGTTCTAATATTCTGATCTGTGATCAATATTGTGCATGTTTGTCTTCTTTAATAATATAAAAATCCTCCTCTGAAAACGGAGAACTGTGTGTAAACATGCTGTAACAATATTTTGTTGAACCCGTCAAATTAAAGCTGAGAAGTTGCACTTCCTGTTAGTGTGGGGCGCTCGCATCCTGATCATGCTCCACCTCAATCTCCACCTGGTCCTGGTCACAGTGACCCTTCAGCTCTCAGCAGGTCTGCATTGAAGTCAATCTGTAGTCTGCACACACACACACGCACACACACACACACACACACACATGCATGCGAGTACTGAAAAAAAAGCTTGTAAATTAAGACCTAATAATGAGAAACTGCTGTGTGAATGTCTTTAATGTGTTCTTAAAGTTAAAAATGATGATGAGCTTTAATAAGTTTCTGCAGCCTGTTGCCTGTTTAATTATCGGCGCGGTGCAGCTGCCTCTTTGTCTCCACGTGTGTGCAGCCAACCACATTTTGATTTATGGGTAATCTGAGTTTGTGGGGCGGGGCCCTGCAGTGATTCTTGAGACAGGACTGTGTGTGCCTGAAGCTACAAACTTCTAAGAGAGGTGACGGCGCTTTCAGGAAGTTTGTAGCTTCAGGCACGCACAGTCCTGAACTGTGTGATCTCTGATCAAACCAGAAGACTGAGCAGCAGTTACTCTTCATGTTATCACTGACAGCTGAGCGCACAACAGGTTTAAAACACGTGTTTCACAACCTGCTGTGAGTCTGTGCTGCATGACACACACACCTCACCTGTGTGGGGATGCCCCCGTGGAAGCAGTCCTGAGTCCCTCGGTCGTTTCCTGTCACATGAGCCAAGGTGTGACTCAAAGTCTGGGTCGTGACCCTCACAGGGGCCCAGGTGTGTATGATGAACCATTCTCAGAGGCTGTTGGACCAACTGTAGGTTAAAGTATAAGAACTCTGTGAGATTTTGGCCTCATCAGGTTGTGGATTATTTCCATGTAGGTCATTAAAGTCCATTTTAGCCATCCTAGTCTCAGTTTTTGTTTTTACAACATCATGCTGCATGTTGATGACGTATGACCACGTATCTAAAGCTGCCATATTGCTCCATATTCTGTGTGTATTTTGAGTGTAGGTGTGAAGTTTCCAGTTACTTATCGATGTCATCTGTTGGAAGCTGTCCAAGTGACCACAGAACGATGGAGGAAAGACGGGGGACCGCTGTGCTGCAGCTTAAAGGACGATATTGGAGTATTTGAGTCCCCAGATCCAGCACGTTCCTGAAGCCATCGGTTAGTGAAACGGCCCGGGATGATTCCACCTTTAAATCTGGGACTTCCCGGCTCTGTGTGGCACATTTTGACTGCAGCATCAAACTTGTGACGTTTCATCCATCCATCCATCATCAATCCAAAAGCATCATGAAGGACAGCTCACACCCTGGCTTTGACCTGCTGCCCTCTGGCCCGAGCTACAGCTCTTTTCCTGGTATATTGTCTGTGTATGTTCTTTGTTCTGTTTAAACATGCTGATAAAATTATGCTTCATTCTTCAGGACCAGGAAGCGTCACAGCGGGTGTACCTGCAGGAAGTTACATCATCTTACCCTCAGCACCCAGGAGAGCCTTGGGCAGTTTGATTGGAAGAAAGACGATCTATAAAATGCAGTTTGTTTCATTGGAGAACATGCTATCCAAACCTACCTGCCCTCTGTGAAAAAGTAACTGCCCCTTAAAGCTCCTACCTGATGATGCTGCAGAGACGTCGAGCCTTTAGTGTTAGTCTAAATTCCTCATCACTGTGGAGGATCTGGAGGGTTTCCAGCATGATGTTCAAGGTCAGAGCATCTCAGTCTGATTTAAATCTTTGACTCGACCGCTCCAAAAACCTTCATTCAGGACCTGCTGCTGTGATTCTGACCATCGTCCTGCTGAAGAACCTCAGTGAGCTGCAGGGATGAACTGATAGGTGAACGTTCTCCTTCAGGACTTTCAGGTGGAGCAGAATTCATGGTTCCATCAGTTACAGCAAAGCAGCCCCAGACCTTCACTCCACCACCATGTCTGACTGTTGTAACAGGACTCAAACCTTCCAGAAGGTTCAGCTTCTTTAAGAGTGACAAATATGCAAAAACCCACCAAACACAGAGAAACCAGGAAGCCCTGTGTGTGTTTCATCACTGATCAAATCCTCTCCTGTGTGCAGGTAGAAAGCAGCGTGTTGCTAACAGCAGGCCTCTGTCGTGTGTTTCCGACCAGCTGTTTGAGTCGGAGACGGCGCGTTCACAGCTGCGTTTGTCTGTGGAGTTTTCTCTGCTGTCACACTTGCAGCTCTGTTTGTGTGTTTTCTCTCCATCTTTAATCCAGCTTTAAAGGTGAGTTCTCTTGTGTGATTTGTACCAAACTGCATCTGGGCTGATGGCCTTGGAAAAGCTCAATCCTGTTAATCAGCTGCAAACTGCACAAACCAACGATTAGCACAATTCACAGTCGATCTTTTCTTGTTTTTGTCGTTTTATCATTGAGTGTTGAGTGCAGCAGCTCCAACCTCGTCCTCAGTCCACAAAGACTCTCACATTGGCCATTTTGTAAATAATGAATAAATTCTACTAAGTCGTTCCACGCAAGCACGTGTTGTGTAAACAAACTTTGCAAAAAAAACACCGCCACCTTGTGGTCTGGCAATGGGAACTACATCGTTTTCATCGTTTTATGTGTTTTCGTGTAAACGAAGAGCGTTTCTGAAACATCTCCGTGTAGACGAGAGGCTGAAACGCATCAAAACAGCACCGTTTCCAGCGGAAACGATGTTGTGTAATGGTGACTCACTGCTCCCTCTTGTGGTACGGATTGGTATTACACAGCACAGGCAGACCCTAGTTCAGCTTCAGTTACCAAATGTGTGAATGACATTTTTACACCTGGATATCAGACACAGCTCCTGCACAGGTGAGCAGGTGGAGCTGCACTGTTGAACAGTTCTCCATCCTCCACGTGTCCTGTGAGGACGACGAGTATTTTGAAGAACCAAAAACCATCTGAGAAACAATTGTAGCCATTTTAAAGTGTTTGTCGGATAATTAAAGACACTGAATAAGCTGTAACAGCAGGTCTCATTCATTATATTCATGAATCACTGACTCATGTTTAAGTACTGCAGCATCTACTAACACCCCCCCACCACCACAACCACTATTAATGTTTTAATGATGTTTAATAACATGAATTATTAAATTATTAATAGTTTGATTCCCTGCAGTAAGTTTGCTCACTTACAAAAAACATTAACTGTCTCTAATGTTTATGGTGGTTTGATTTTAATGCAGAGAGACAGAAAATCAGCCAAAAATAAAACACATAAAAGTTATAAACTGGTTTGTATGTCACTGAGTGAAACCTGACTCAGTCCTTGGTGGGAGGCAGCAGTGAGACTCTTGGTCTCCAGGTTCTGTCAGGAGGTTCTGGCCCACTGACTCTCTGAGTCCTTCAGGTTTCTTGGAAACTCGAAGCTTCATCTCCATCAAATATTCTCTGAAGGACTGAGGTCTGGAGACCACACCATGACCTTCATGTGCTTCGTCGTTAGCTGCTCCTTTGTTGCCTTGGTGTTATGTTGTGGGTCATTGTCGTGCTGGAAGACCCGTCCATGACCCATCTCCTGTGCTCTGGCTGAGGGAAGGAGGCTCTCCTCCAAGATTTTACTGTAAATGGTCGCGTCCATTGATCCCTCAGCAGGAAAACAGCCAAAGCATGACGTCTCCACCTCTGAGCTTCACTCTGAGGATGCTGTTCTTTGGGTCAGGCTCAGAATTTTTCTTCCTCCAAACACGGCGGCTCGGGTTGATGTCAAAGAGCTCGACTGGTTTTCTCTGACCACAGAACTTCCTCCCAACCCTTCCCTGAATCAAGCTCAGGCATGGTCCGTACATGTGGCTCCCTGAGCAGAACTTCAGTGTGTTACAGATGGTGTTCTTGGAGACTGTGGTCTTCATTTCTAATGATTATAATTACATTATAAATAGCAGGTATCACCTTCTTACCGAGCTCCTTGCTGATGGTTCACTGTGCAGGTCTACAGTCTACAGCTCCTTGGACCAGCCTGGACCAGCTGGTTAGAAATAAATACTGAAATGACTTTTTAAAAAGTGAGTATTGAGAAGTTGATGTTTGACTGAGTTACTGCTGACAGGAAGAGCTGAGCAACGCTAACTGATTGGTATTGTTTATGGTGGGTGAGTGATGAAGACTGGAGGTCTTTAGAGTCGGTGATATCTCTGGATCCAGCTGAGGGTCTCCTGCTGTCATCTCCTGCTTTGGTCCTCAAAGGTCAGCTAGCAGCTAGTTTGGGACTGCAGCTGCCTGTTTGCAGTGTTCAGTGCAGAGGCTGCATCCCTGCAGCCAGCCACAGATTTCTGTGTTTCCTGTGATGATGGGTGGGGCCCTGCAGTCATTCCTGAAACGGGCCTGCACATGTTCCAGGCTCTCCTGTTGGAACGTCTAGGAGAGGTGACGCTGTTCTCTCAGCGAGTGCAGTTCTCTGAAAACAGGCGGCTCTCCGCAGACGACAGAAGGAGACGAATCCTTGTTAATGTTATTACTGAAAGGTTTCATGTTGATGGGACAGTTTGTAGAGCTGCAGTGAGTCTGTGCTGCGTGACTTCAGTCAGGAGAAACACACACATCCTCCTTCCAGCCATCACAGAGGAAGACTCCTCCATTCTTGCTCCCGCCTGTGTCTCCGTCCCGGTGTGGGAGACCCGAGGACGCTGGATTTGGTTCCGATTTCAGGTTTTCGGGTTTGTGTGAGCGTGCAGGAACCTTCTAACATCAGCTGCTGCTGCACGTTTGGATGTTACAGACGCAGTGAGGAATCATCCAGCATGTTCTCATCAGAGCTTCTCTCTCTGTGCCTCGTTCCTCTCACTGTGTCTGCAGTCACAGCAGCACCTGGAAACGGTAAGAAGCTCCCAGCTGACAGGGTGAGAGGCAGGCACACCTGTACAGGTCACCAGCCTGTCGCAGGCTAACGCAGAGACACAACCATGCACACCTGTGGGCAGGTTAGAATAGCCAGTATGGCTCCAATATATTACAGGACATTGTCCCAGTGCGACAAAAGAAACAAAAAGGGGATCTAAACATATGAAACAACACAAATACACACTATATACACACTTCCACTCACACACATGCATACAGCTCTATACAATGTACACACAAACCCATCCACACCTATACACATGTACCTACACATGCATGAGTAAAATCTATAATAAGGAAAGAAAAAACATGTAAAATTAAATCGATAAACAATTTGCAATAGTAATAAAACCAGCAGTAATATCACCTGACAGTGCTGGTACACCTGTGCTTCCTCTTCATCAGAGAGAAACGTGTAACATCGTCCTTCTGAGTTTTCTCTGAAATCATCCTGAACAAACTGCAGATTTCTGCTGTTTGTTTCCTGAACCAAAGGAGAGAAAAACAGTTTTCCTTTATTGTTATTGTCCCAACGTTTTGATTCAAATGTTTAACTGTGAAGCACGTTTATGATGCGCTGAGCTTACTTTGATCAAATATACTTTATGGATCCTGGAAACTTCTTTATCGCAGCAAATGAAGAAACAATATTAAAGAAGAGACGAGGCTCCGCCTTCTCTGAGCGCTTGGCAGCGTTCAGATTTGGGCTAAAACGCTCATCGCTAACTTTTTACCCTCCATCAAATCACAGTGAACATAATAAAACTGCAGTGATTAAATATCAGTAATCTGTGCAGGTTGGCTCATAGACAACAAATCAGCAGCAACAAGTGATTTACCTGCACGCACAGGTGTGGCAGCACCTCAGTGGTATTTATCCAAAGCCTCTGAGAGGGGCGCTGTTGAGCCACGACACTTATACATATGCAGGGATGTCAAATTGTGGTGATTATATGATCACTTATAGATCAGTCACAGATTGGACCAGTGCAGCACTGACTCTGACCCAACATGTTCTTATTTTAACCTTATTTTAGCTGCTTTCTTCAGAGAAGATCCATTATTGATGTCTGCCATCCAAACTCAGCAATATTTCCTTATGACACATCTGAGGGAAGAGGTGGACCCAGGAACATTATAGCCCGTTCTTCATGCTGCGTTCGCAGGTGCAGCTCCGAAGCCTTTTGTTGGGATCCTGAATGTCACCGAGGGCGGGGTTCTGCTGCGCTGTGAGGTTCCAGCTGCCTCTCCAAAGCCTAAAGTAGAGTGGCAGGACAGCGATGGAAACATCCTTCCTGCTGAGGAGCCACAGGTGTCACACAGAGGAGACCGCCTCTCCATCACCCTCCTCACCACTGTGACCAGGACCAACACCAACCGCTTCCTCTGTGTGGCCACACAGGAGGAGCTCAGCCACGTGATCCAGGATGAGGTCCACGTTCCAGGTGAGGTTCCTCCATCATGGTTCAGTAATGTTGTCTTACACGTTGGTTCTTTCATTGATCATCCTTACACAGCAGGCCTCTGTCATGTGTTCCAGACCAGCTGTTTGAGTCCTGCCGCGGAGACGGCGTGCTCATAGCTGCGTTTGTCTGTGGAGTTTTCTCTGCAGTCATACTTATAGCTGTGTCTGTGTGCTTTCTCTACATCACCCTGTAATCCAGCTGCAAAGGTGAGTTTGAGGCCAGCTCAGAGATACCAGGATGAAGTTCACTAATATTTTACTGCGGGGTCTCTAATAGATGGACCAGGCTGGCAGGGTGCAAGTAAGGACCTCTGGTTCTCATTCTCAGTTCTCATTCTCAGGCTTCAGCTCAGAATAGAAACAGTTACCTGTTCAGGTCCAGAGATGCTCCGACAGGCTTCATCAATATTCAAATCACTGACAGTGATCAATAGTTTCAGTGTAGAAGACGAAAGCAAAGATCAATGAATGAAAGAACAATAAAAATGATTTTTACCTCCAGCCTTAAACAACTGAAGCTCAAAGGTGGAGAATTTATCATTTATAATATTAATAATTTATAACAGTCAGCTGGTTACAGCAAAGGAAATATGAATGCTTTATATTGAGAGAAGTTTTTAAATTATTAAGATTAATGTTACCTTTTTATGAAATGTCATCAGAAGCTCCTCCTTCCATGTGAGGATGCTCACTGGTTTTAATGTTCGCTCTCACAGCTGTTGATGTTCCTCATCTCCTCTTTGACCCGACAGGAAGTGTTGTTGCCCCAGGTGAGGTCGTTACTTAGGTGTACACCCAAGTACCTGTAGCTGGGGACCACCGCAGATGGAGGAGGGGGTGTGTGACCCTTTGAAGTCCACAGTTATCTCACAGGAGACCTTACACTCCCAGTGGGTGAGGGCAGTGTGAGCCACAGAGGAGATGGCGTCCTCCATGGACAGCAGGACATCTTCTGGTGATTTGCTTGCTGAGGTTGATTCTCCATCATCAGCTTCACTGTTAATGTCTGAAGACCTTCATGGGCTCCATGCTGCCCTCTGCTGCCCACAGCCATCTCAGTGTGATCTGCTGCAGCTCCGCTGGTTCAGTTCATTCCACAGCATGTCACAGCTCACGATCACTATGAAATGTCACTGACGTCACTTTCCTTTCAATGTTTTTCCTCTCATTAGTACGTGTTTCACAGCAGAGCAACCGCAGAGCTCTGCATCAGGACAGCATGAAGCATTTAAAGAACTTCACACTGAATCAGAACATTTATTCATCAGCAGGTCCATAAAGCTGCACATGTAAGCTGGGCCTTTCTCACTCCTGTCATCAAATAATGAAAAAACTCATGAAATGTCTTTCAAATGATTATTTTGTCTGACCAACAGTCCAAAGTTTGATTTCATTTACAAAGACACAACAAACAGAAAAATTATATATATACAAAAGATCAAAAGAAAGGAGCTGACATCAGCCTCCATACAGGTGACAATTCTGCAGAGTTAGCCATGCAAGGCATGATCATGTGACTCCAATCACACACAATCACTGTGTGATTTTGTGTACTATTCAGTCACACCTGGTGGTGGTAAGTTACTAATGTAGCCAACCTTCCTGATGGACCACCACCAAACACATTCAGGGAATGTGTCTTGCCCAGGGACACAATGACAGCATGCGCTCAGACGGGGACTCGAACCAGCGACCCTCCGGTTGCCAGGTGAGCATCTACCCACTGCACCACTGCCACCCAACTAGGATCCTAGTTGGGTGGCAGTGGTGCAGTGGGTAGATGCTCACC
>VUQJ01039224.1:24390-35891 GCA_015108635.1 Andinoacara biseriatus | reverse complement strand
ATTCTAAACCACAGCGTAGAAATGCCAGGCAGCTCATTAGCATCGCCGGGGTCCATGTTTCACTGTATGCTGCATTAAGCAGCTCCTCTGTAACAACAGACGCCAGGAGAGGCGACTAAGTTCAAACTCCTTCAGCAGCTCCCAACGTGAATCCTTCAGATGTTTCATGTTAGAGGCTACGCAGATTTAAAGAGACAGGCAGCCAGGTGATCCCAGGCTAATGATGCAGGTAAATGAGGCATTTAAGAGCGCTTCTCTGTGTGGGATATCTGCGTTGTCCTCGTGAGGAAGCCTTAACCTCGCTTGACCTCTCGCCGTGCTCTGAAGAGGAGATTCGGCTCTGAATGAGGCAGGATGTTCACCACTAACAGAAGCCTTTACCTCAGCTCTCTCATTTAAGTGTTTTGCTGCTCCATCAACAGCGACTCGAAGCTTTTTTTATTTTGGTGTGTGACTCATTTCCCATCTCTGCCCATTCATCAGCCATTAAACACACTAAATGGCTGCACAGCACATTTCCTCTGCCGCCATAACGCGCTCGGCTTTGCGGGAGATGCGACATTGTCCCTCCTGACGGCCACATTGTCTCGCAACATTAGACACAAACACATACAAATAAATGAAACCGACTAAGAGCCGGATCCTATGATCGCTTTACTCCCATGTGTGATAAATGCTCTCCTCCTCTTCCTCGCTTTCCCTCTCTTTCATTTCCAAATCATTTGTTTCCAAAGGCGCAGCGCGGCTGCAGGAGCTGCGGCGTCTGCGGGTAATTGGGTTCAAAAATGACATCTCGCTTTCAGGAGTGACAGACTCGGAGCAATTTGTTCTGCCTTTGGTGAGGGTGACATCATGGATGTGCTCTGGACAGATGAAGGAACTGGAAACACAGCCGACAGAGGAGCTCCCATATGAACTAATGAGGAGAGCCATTTGTATATCACAGGAAATGTCAAGGAAGAAAGTTCACAGGGGACGGGAAGGCACAGTGGGAATAAAGCCCGTCTTTGTAGTTTCTGAGAACTGTTGACTATACCGACATTTTTTACTGCTCGCTGTGTGAGAAAGAAGATCTATCAGCACTGTAAACATACAGAAACAACACATGAATGCAGAGTTTGTCGAAGCTCCTTTAATGCATGCTGAACATTTAAAGAGAGTCACAGGCTTTAGGTGATCTCTTAGCAGTCTGAGCCCAATATTTACAGGCGCACACACGATGTCATCGCTACCAAGTTGCATGATTGTGTGTCAAGTATGTTGTACAGCCAAGAGAGCAATGTGTAGTCTGACGGCAAAGCTGACTTGTGATGTGATTAAAAAGTCAGATCTGTGCAGCTGGGCCTTCTACAGGTACAGGAAATTTCTGTCCCACCCATCAATTTAAAAATAATTCATGCACAAAATACCAAAGCTTGCGTAAACTTCACCTTCACTGAGAATAAATGTAAACCTCGTCGTTGAAAAACAATATATTTAAAATACTAAATAACTTTTGCGAATCCCCCCCAAAAAATTAAATTTTTTTTCCTGTCCCAACTTCTGCATAACCAAGCTGCAGGTCCAATATGACAGTTAAAATAAATTATAAATACACTTTTTTGTTTTTATTTTGTTGACACACATCTAATAATTGCTAAGCCATTTTATTAAACATCTATATATTTTAACGCACAGTAATCGTGCGCTGCGAGTCAACACCTGTGCAGCCGTTACTGAAACCTATTTAACAAAACAGAGTGGCGTCGCGCGCTGACCCCATCGATGAGTCAGAGGTCAGTCCTTGTTGGTTTGTGTTGTCCAACCTTTTCTGACTGTCACTCTAACCAGTGTGTTACCCATATTACCAAAAGAAGACGTTTCAAACTTTACTTCCTTTATTTATATAATTACATTTATTCTTCACTTTCACAGTCCATTAAACTCCACTAACATATACATCTTACAAAACATATAAAATACTATTAAACAACATATCTGTGGTCCTGGTCACATTTATATCAGATCCATTCATGTTATCTTGTGCGAACCCCTTTGCACTAATTTGACTCCTGTTACCATATAATATGAATTAGCTGTAAATTTTTTAAAAAAAATGTGTGACTATTCAAAGGTTGCTTGAATTAATGTTAAGTCTTATTTGAAATTGATTGAATATTCAGTCGGCCTATAAAGGGTGACAATAGTTCACAGCAACTGAAATATCTTATTCAAAGTTTACCTTTGATGTTTGAGGTAGCTACATTTAGCAGCCTACCTATAGCTTTGCTATTTTAAATGAACCTAGTGATACTTAGTTCATAATATTAGCTGTTAACGTGTATAAACAGCTGTAAGATACTACAATCTCAGTTTGGATGAATTAGCCATTAACACTATTCACTCGACTGTATTTCACTAAACGAGATCGCTTTTCAGGAATGCTAACATTAGCCAGCATTAGCCAGCGTAAACAGATCGGTTGGATTTGATCCCTGAAATTAAACCGTCCCTTCTCGAGTGAGACGCCCTGCTGATGTCAACCAAAGGTTTTCTACAACAGATTCTCATTTGGTCAGTTAAATTTGATAAAACTAGCCTTTTCTGGCTAAAGTTCACAGCTATTCGCTTACTTGCTAACACAGAAAAACTGTGTAGCAGCTAGTTAGCTAGTCTTATCTAACTAGCTGTGCAGCAGCTAGTTAGCGAACCTTAGCTTGCTCGTGAGCTTTATCACTGTGGAAATCCTGTCTGAAGCCCCGTGAGTGCTTTTGTCTGTGGAGTTTGTGTGTTGTGCGTGGAGCTGTTGTTCGGTGTGTAGTTCTGCTGTGAGCAGCAGACACGCACTGATGAGGCATTAGCTTCAAATACTTTGGAGTTTTGTGCTGTAATACATAAAAACGTTGCCTCAGAGCACGTTTAACACATTGAGCCTGACATTTTGACATTTTATATTTATGGTTATATTGAGACTGAATCCATTACTTTAAGCTTCTCATGTATGGATGCTTGTAAAGGAACCCGTAGCATCAAATTTAAACACACTGGACAGGCTTGATATTTCCCTGTGCAGGATTAATGTTGTAATGGGATGTATTTTAACCTAACCCATCAACCTTTGCAAAAGCTTAAACTTAAAGTAGTTTTTTTTGTGCTCAAAGAAATGAAAGAAAACAGAATAAAGACAGAACAGAGAGGACATGAACCTCCTCTGCTGCCTGGTAACCTTCTTTATCGTCACCTCTTCAGCTCCTGAATGTGGACTTAAGCTCGCTCTTTAAAAAAGGACTGCTGTTATCTAATGAATGCAAGGCAAACCTAAAAGGTCCCGTGACTACTTTTAGTTTTTAGTCCTTTTGTACGATTGTTCTGAAATAAAACCCTAAAACCATAATGCTGTTTCTCATCACCGAAGCCCCCTGCATGCAGTGGGGACAAAGCTCGATAGATTGCTTTATCTTCTGTGTGGGCTGTCGTTTCTATTCTGTGCTGCAGTTTTATTGTGACCAGAATCCACTTATGACTCTTGCTCTGAATATGCTTTCAGACAAAGGGAGTCACCTTAGTCTGCGGTAACAAAGCTGTTTGATGCATCACAGTCTCATCCATCCGTTTTCTTTTTGTCTGCTATCTGTATTATAATTTTAAACAAAGTTCTGGTTGTGTTGTTTCTTTGTTGTATTACTCACTATAACGTTTTACTCACACACACACACGCAGGAAACAACAGGACAATTATTTGTTTATTCTGTCCCAGAATGATGATGTCAGTCTGGACGAGGAGTACAAACGTCCTCCTTCAAGCTAGAAGAGATCGTCTCAAATTTTCCCACCCACAGGTTCACTTTCCCAACTGGAAATCCTGTCGCTAATGCACAGGAAAAATTCTTTCTGTGGGCGATCCAGTGCCTGAGTGGTTTGGGAAGATATCCTGACAGGGCAAAAAGCCCTGAGCACCGGGTCCCTAGTTCAGTCCCCAAAGCATTTCCTACACATCTTTCTCCTACTCTTCCTGCCACACACAGGAAATAGATGGGTGTAACCACCCGCTGGTTAGTGACGTCCTGAGCTGAGTGCTTTTGGTGCCGCCTTTGGTGGATCTGACAGTGAAAGCCAAGATGTCGCATACTCTGGATAATCCTCCTTTATGGCCATAAAAATGAGCTACAAAATCTTCAAAATTCCTTTTTCTTTTAAAATAATATGACTGGAAACTTGCTCCTGAGCCCATAAACTCAGCAGGAAAGTGTTCGCCGAGCTTACAAAGCCAGATTTCCTGCAGCCACAGGTAGGTCTGCTCCTGCCACGCTGCCCATTAACAGGTTTGAGACGCTTCTGATTCACAGATCCTGAAACTATGGTCATCTTTTATATTAATGTTTCCAGGCTGGGGTTGAAATTCAGCCTGGGAGCTTGGTTTGGAGAGGCCGCGAGTGCTGCCGTGCTTAATTGGTAAAAAAAAACAGCCCCCCTACCTGATATCAGCTCCACTCAACTCGGTTTTTAGGGTTTTCCATTTGGTGGTAGTACCTGCTACTTTTTAGTACCTACTCAGCCGCAGGTCCGAGCAATCCGAGTTGAGCCAAAAATGTGACATCATTGCATTTGTGTCGCACATAAATGACATCACAGACATCTTTCGGGCCGCGTTGCTGAGGCGTTGCTCAATTGCAATAGAAAACAAATGAAACCCGGCAGAGTCGAGTCGAACTGTGAATTCTTGAACAAGTCGGCAGTTCGAGATTGGGCTCGTACTTCCTGGACTACGTCCCAACAACCATCTCAATCCAACCTTCAACCTCCTGCAGAAAAACAAGTCAGTGGAGGATTTTCTGCATGAAGCTGATAAAGCCTGTGAATGTGTGGCCGCGCTCTCACAGTATCTCACTCCTAAAACCTCATATTTCTCTGAAAGGACGATCCAGCCGGTACATGCCACGATAAGTGCTGTGTCCCCCGAGGCGTCTGACAATCCCGGTCTTTGTACATTTACATGAGAACTGTGTGTTTGTGAGGAGAGGAGGAAGAGGATGGTGAGAGAGAAGCCCTCTGATCAGAAGGCTTTGAAGAAGAAAGGATCTTTTCTGTGTATCAGTCTCCAGCGCCTCGCATCGCTCTCACAAACACACTTCCAGCCCCGGAGCCATTCCTGTGATATCACACCAATCTACCTCACCTGCCTGTCCTCTCCCTGGAAGCGCTCTTTATGTGTCCTAGTTAAGCTGTGCTTCACTCCTGCTCGACTCCATAAACTGACACTCCACTACAAACCGATTAAATGTCGTCCCTGTCGGGCAGAAAGCTCTCCTCTCTCCTTCCTCTCTGATTTATGAAAAACAGAGCTGCATTTAAAAGTGAGCATTAGCATCAGTGCTATGGAAAGACGTGCTTCATCAGATTGCTGTCACAGAGGGCTTACTGTCACTCCCAGGCGGCTTAAGGTGCAGAAAGATGGAGTTTGTGGAACGACTTCATCGCTGAGCTCAGGATCGATTCGTCTTCCTGGCTGCAGGGATGTGAAATAGACCCTGTTCACACAACACTGCCAGCCGGCCCCCGTCAATATTTCCATATTGTTTCCAACTGTCCAGATGAGCCGGTGTCACTAAAGCAGTTTAGTTCATTTCAGAAGGATCAGGAGGAGGAGTAATCAGGATGGTGCTGTTTTCATGTAGGAACAGATCCCTGCTGTCCTTTCATCCATGTTTTGGGGAATTTTAAAACATTTTAAGACCAAATTCTTCCTGATTTTGATTTTTTTTTGTGCTGTGTCTCCTCAGAGTCCGCAAGCCGGGACAGCAGCTCAGCATCCCTGCAGCCCTGCACACGCCTGCAGTGCACTTCCAAGTTTGAGTAAATCAGAATTCAGTTAAACTGCAAAGCAGGGAATGCAAAATTCAGTGAAAAATGTCCCGGCTGTGTCATAGATCATATCTAATGATTCAGTCTCGCTGCGTTAATGTTCCTGAGTGACATTTTGATTCATCTCTTGCTGCAGGAGATGTTTCCAGACCACAACCAGGATTTAAACAAGAGCAGGAGTTATGGACTCGGAGTGAGGACTACATTTTTGAGTCATGTCTCTTCAGGCATGTTACTGTGCGCCACGTTGCCCTCCACATTATCTCAGCTATGGATCCACTCCCACTCCCACGCCCTCTCTCTCTCTCGATGGCAGTAAATCATCTCTGAGTAATTATCTGCAGCAGAAATAATCTGAATGTTTTCCGTGGTGTGCCTGGAATTTCTGCTCCAAGCTCCACGGTTTCCATCAGACCTCTCCCACGCTGCGAAAGCCGCGGTTTGAGGGCTGCAGACGGACAGATACACAAAGCGACGGGCCGACCAGGAGAGATCGGCTGTTTTTGTTTGTGTTTTTTTTCGACTTCCTCCTCGGTCCCCGTCGTTCCCCGGGGAAGACGAGTGACCTTTGACACGCAGCGTGGGACCGCTGTGTTGGGTCTTCCTGAGCACGAGCAGCTCGCCGCCTGCAACGATGTGACCACATCTGTGCGTGAAGGGCAGGAGATGTCGAGAAACGCAGCCGGTCACCTTTGACCTGCGAGTTCGCAGCCGAAAATGCCACAGCCAATCGTGCGAATACGAGCAGAGGAGGCGTGTTTTCCTGCTTCCTCCCGTAGCATCGGCGTCTCCGTCTCTTTGGCTCTCAGGCTCTGTGACAAGCTTCATTTATTCCTCCTGACTGAAGTGCATGAACCGGCCCTGAACAGACACATGTAGATGCTGCCTGCAGGCTCGGAGGGTCTGACCTGCTTCTCTATAACATACAAACATTTGTTCAGGCATTTAATTTGATATGTCACATTATCTTTAAGCTGACTTCATTCTGAGGGTCCCAGCACTAAATTAACACCAGCTGATGTCAAAGAAAAACAGTTCATTTAGTGTGAACTGCAGGATTTGCTCTTTGCTGTTGAGCATTCTTTGTGTTGTTTCTCATATCATCTTTTTTTTTTTGCAGGGTGCAAACTTTTAGCGATCAGAGGGAGTTAAACAGTCTGCTTTCAGACAAAGATATCAGTTTCATGGATTTAAAGTATTAAAGAAGTCATAAATGACATTCTGACATTTAGAAAATTCCCCTTATATTCCACGTCTTCCCTGGATAAATAATAAAATCCCCCTTCTCTCACTCCCAAGCACTTCCTGGAGTTGTGGGACCTGTGGGATCCGCTCAGCGTTCCTCACAATAACTGTTTTTTTTTTTAATGTGACCTCTGTGAGACGGCTAAGTTGGTCCAAACATGCAGAAAATAAAAAGTATTTGCAAACACGGAGTAACCCGAGGCCGAGACGTGACACCAGAAGGCGAAACAATGGGCTTATTAACAGAAGAGGAAAGACAAAAATGCTGTTCACGCGTCCCGAGCCGTTCTGCGAGTTTCACACATTCCGGCGGCCTCGGCGTGAGCTCGTATCTGTAAAAACCATCGGAGCGCGCCGACACAGGAGCCTCTCTGTGGGCCGCGCCGCAGACCTGGGTGTCAAAGAGCTGACGCGACATTCCTGACGTTTGTTTTAACCTGCTTAGACGCACAAACCGCGGCTGTGCAGCGCTGATCGCACGGCATCGACGGCCACACGGGTCAGTCCGTGAATACATCAGAAGGGCTGCATGTTTCCACTGGAGGAGCCTTCAAAAAGTGCATTCTGGGTAAACTGTCAGGCTCATATCAGCATGTGATGTGGGACAGACGGGCGCTCGACACAGGTTGGAGCATCTGAAGGTCTCCTTTTACCTGCATTTGGACACCAGGCTCACCTTCTGGGGTGGAGGTAGCTTCCATGTGGGCGTCTCCTTTAACTCTGAAAATATTCACAGTGCGAAGGTAAAATTGGGGGGCAGGTAGGGGGCAGTGATTGATTTTTTTCGTGGCTGAGCGTATAATGAAGTAGAGTGAGTCGCAGCCTTCATCGGTCCGGTTCAAATCAGCACGCTGCAACAGCAGGAACATTGATTTCTCCTCCCGATTCTTCACTCAGACGGTCAATAATGATCGTTCAAACATCCAAAGTCACCCAATGACGCGACTCATCAGCACGACCAGCGCAGCGAGCCCAACTAATGACCCGTGATGTACGGCTGCTGCTCGTTTCATGATCTGTAGAACTGCAGTGGTTATGCAGCTTAACTCGTTTATCAAACCATCAGCCACAAAAACAAGAAAATACAAATATTTTAGAAATGTGTAAAAAAAAACATTTAAAACTAAAGATTTCATTGTTATTTATCAGGACTGGATTTCTCTGAAGGTCAGAAGTGAATCAAGCGTAACGTTCAACCTCTAAAATAATAATTAAATAAGTATATAATAAAATCAGAAATGTCTAAAGCACTG
The DNA here is from genome assembly GCA_015108635.1 of Andinoacara biseriatus. NCBI lineage: Eukaryota > Metazoa > Chordata > Actinopteri > Cichliformes > Cichlidae > Andinoacara > Andinoacara biseriatus. The sequence continues at coordinate 27,552 of VUQJ01039224.1, read as the reverse complement.
TAGGTGATTGGGCACATGATGTGGTCACATGACATGGATATCAGTTGACCAGGATAATAGCCCTCCGTGCGAAGCTCTTGGATCATGTGACAGTGGATTCGCCCTCTCTGTCAGGAGGCGGCAACTCCGAACTGAAGGTAAGTCTACAGCAGGTAACGCCGCTGTGGCTGTGGCTAATCTCTGGTTTGTGCTGTCTGTGTGTGGGACGCGCTTGCTGTGTCACTGCTATTCGGCTAAAATCCTCTTTGGAATACAGTGTGGCTGTTTTCCAGCTGGCAGAGGCCTGGAATGAAGGCCGCACTTGTGTTGAGCTGTGACGGTCGTGTGCAGACTAAATGGAAGCAACAAGCTTCAACTCGGGGGTCTGCGGGGGCTGGGGGCTGCCTCAAGTGGACATCAGTGGAACTGCAGCTTCAGTGGCCGCTCGGCGCCTGACCCGGGTCTCGGTCTGAGCGCTCCGAGGCGTTCGGTCCTGTGAGACGTTCTTTAAGAAGACGTTTCTCGTCCATCTGCTGTGTGTAACACACACTGCGGCTAACGCAGCTGATGACAGACACTTCACAGCCAACACACACCGTCTGACTGATGTTCGTAAAGACGTTTGTGTTTTGTCAATAATACAATCCTCACACACACACACACACACACACTGCCATTATTACTGTCATACCTGTTCTCCATCATCTTCTTTCATTTAAAAATGCACATCAAACTCTTCTGTCTTCACTCACACACACACAGACACACACACACAGCTCAGAGGTTAATGTCCCCCCGAGGGGCCACAGCAGCCTGACCTCTGACCTTTCCCAGGATTCTCCTCTGCTCCCAGCCTCTGGTCTACATTTTATGCTTCATAAACATGCGATCAGGCATTTTAGTGCTGCAGAGCAGGTCTACAAACGGCTTCCCCGATGAGACATCAAGATCGTGGTGAGAGATTCGGGGCGATGTCACTGTCAGGCGGCGGTTGTTGTGCAAATGGGCGGCGTGATGGCGTGCTGTGGACACGTGAGCGTGCCGCTGTTTCACATGAACGTGATGGACGTGTGCGTGAACACATTTGAGTCGAGTGGTTTTTATCCCAGTGGGGGGGCTGCAGCAAAGGCACTAAAAGAACATTCTCATTGTAAAAGCTGGAAGATGCAGAGCTGCTGGCTCAAACTACAGCCTGCTACAGCAGTGCTCACAGGTTAGTACAGGTTTTACTGGGAAAGAAGAGCTTAATTTATCTTTTTTTTAATGCCCTTTTTTCCTTAAATTTTAAAAATGAACTGAAGTTTTCCGTTTCTGTCTTTATGTTCAGGTTTGCAGTAATTTTAGGATCTAATAATAAGTCTTTATTGCTTTGATTAATCGATTATCAGTCCAGATATAATGAAAAAAATCAGTTAGCTCAGTAAGTGTCAGCTGGCTGGCTAGGCGCCCCGCGCTGGATATTACAGTAGATAGTAAATGTTAGCTGTATTCTTTTAGCTTTGTGCCTTTACATGATTTGCAATAGCTGAAGTCATTACTGTTGATATTATATGTATTAGTATTATGGCTCACTTTAGCTGGTGAAGTTATTTGGTGAGTTAACAAACTAGCATAGATTTGGATATTAGCTAGCAACATTATTAGCAAGTTACCCATAATTTAGCTACGCTGCTTGAGCTAGTTCATAACGTTAGCTGATTTAATGAATTAAAAAAATGTTTCCTGCAAGGAGTTTGTATTAATGCAGAAATAACTTGATTTATACTTACTGTACTTTGCCCAGCTGGTTAACTGGAGGTTGGAGAGTTTTAGTAAATAGCATGTTGGCACGAAACAGGAAGTTGTTGTCAAGGGATTTATTATTATTATTATTTTTATTGTTGTTGTCAATCAGTTGATTGGTAGCTTTTTTTTTCTTCTCTGTATAACATTAGCAGCCTCTTCCCAAGCACTGTAGATAAAAGCTAGATTTAGGCTTAATTTGTTATAATATTTTTCATTGTACCAAATAAACCAAATAACTCAGACAGTATAGGTAATGTAGATAATGTGTGTTTCAGTACCAGCAGATCTGTCAGGCCATGGAACTCATCTTTCATCCTCATTAAGGCCTTTTACAAACTGTAGCCCGTGGTCTAGCTTATCGGTTATTTTAGATGCGATACAACCAAAAATGTGTATTTCCTGACTGGTTGGCGAGTGGAGGCTGCTGGCACTTCTTTGTGATTGGTTTGGTCACTGACAGATTGCCACAGTTGCTCGTAGTTTGCATGGAAAATACCGACTTTGTAAACAATCGCTAACTCCTAGTGAAACCTGAAAAAGTGCGATGCACGCCCAATACATGTACATTCGCCTTCAGATTAAAGTTATGCATTATTCATGCTACCAACATATTTCAGAAGGTGCCTGTAGCCAAGACAAAACAAAAGGTGCAACTTTTACTTTGAAGGCAAATGTTCTCCTTCTTACTTTTCAGTTTATCTTCTGTGTAGAGAGCAGTGGGTAAGTATTTGCAGGCAAGTCAGCACCGTCCATGCAAACTACAGGCGACTGCAGCAATCTGTTATGGACCAAAACTACTGAAAGGAGGTTTTTGGTGCAGCACCCTCTTTGAGATCAAATTCATCTCCAGCCACCGCTCGCCAACCGGTCGGGTAATGCCGGTGGTTGCCAGATGGTTGCCAACTGTTTGCCAACTGGTCTCCAGGTCTATGTAGGCTTATACACTTAATCTTAAAGTGTCACGTGTCCAAAATGGCAGACAAGTTGACGTCACATGGTTCGTTGTCACATGACTGCAAACCTGAAAGTAACGTTAATGTGATGGTTTTAGCATGTGTGCGCCCATCTGTTGTCTTCTGTCCGTCTCTGCAGTTTTTCATGATGTGTTGATATGATGATAAAGGGAGCAAAGAAAGTACTTCCAGTTCTGCTGACTCCAGATCAGAGGAGAGTTTAATGGGTATAAAATGAGGAAATGTGTGTGTGTGCGTGGATGCATGCATGCGTGGTATTGTGTGCCTGCCAGTGTCCCAGCCAAGCTGCTAATGATCCACTAGTCATAAGGCCTTTAAGGCAAACCCAGGAGGCCCACCGGGCAGCTCACAGAGCAGGAAATATAACCACACAGCCCAATAAAAACATCACATCTCCATAAAGTTAACTATTGAAAAAGTACTT
>VUQJ01039224.1:2799-18525 GCA_015108635.1 Andinoacara biseriatus | reverse complement strand
CAGGATTTTTTTAGCGTCCTCAGTCCAAAGAGTCCGTGTTATCAACTGAGTCTAACGATTAAATTCAAACTAAAGTTAAAGCATCTGTTCTCACAGACTGTTCTCTGCTCACAAAAACACATCAGAGACTGTACGGTGACCCAAAGGTGCAAAACGTAACAAGAACCAAACCAAAAAGCCGACAACATTTCAGAAGCAGGAGCAAAGGTGGGCCTGCACCTGGTTGGATTGCAGCAGCTTTCAGGGTCTGTGGGCTCATCAGTGATGTGATTGCAGTAACACGTTAGATCGGGGCGTGATGTCACTTCCTGTTCCCCTGCTCAGCAGCGTCTTTGTGAGATTTTAATGTTTTGCGTGTGTGTTTTGAACCGTTGTATTTTGATCATTCCAGCAGAGCTCACCATCATCAGCTCAGTCACGCTCACGTCACCAGTTTAACACTGGAACACGTGGGGTCATGTGACTTGGTGGAAATCAGTAATACAGGAGGTGCTTTTGGCAGCGGTGTGTGTGTGTGTGTGTGTGTGTGTGTGTGTGTGTGTGTGTGTGTATTTTTAATAGTGTAGCAAGAAGGCCAATCGTCTCCTCCAGAGGACTGCCCACACCGTCAGCCTGGGCATGAACAGGAGGGGATGATGGGAAATCTTCTCATTACAGCACAACTGTGTGTGTGTTCCCACACACACACACACACACACACACACACACACACACGCACACACTGAGCAGGCAGATTGGAGGCTGGTTCTTAAAGTGTGTCCTTCAGCAGACAGACACTCCTGTACATGTCAGTCCTGAGCCTCACTCTGCGGTGGACGAGCTGCTTTCTGTCTGATGTGGCAGCTCAGACTCGTCTTTGGAATTAGAAAAAATTAGTGTTGGAATCGACTGAAAAACTGCAGCAACACGACAGCGAGTAAACGGTGTGCACACGGTTAGATTTGCTGGAGTCTTGTTGGAGGTGCATTTATTTCTATAAGTTTGCCTTTAAGAGCTTTTTACATTTAGGTGAATCCTAAAAAATGGATTTTCTGATGTTTGCAGCAAAAATGACACAAATGAGGGTTTAACAGTCTCAAAGTTGTGAACGCAGCATCAAACTTTGGTATGTCCGTATACTTTTGATCCTCGAGGCTGCTGTTCATTTCTGATCTCTGCAGAAATATGACTGAAAACTTGAAGGACTGCAGAGGACACAAAGCAGTTTTATCGCATCTTTCATCGGTCGGAGCCCTTCAGGAGCCCTTCAGGAGCCCTTCAGGAGCCCCTGAGTGTAATTCAGGATTTTGCAGAAACAGTTTGTTGCCCACAGGCGGCTCTGAGTCCGGTTCTTTCCTTTGACCTTCATAAATACCTGCAGCCTGCGTGCACACACGCTACAGCAACATGCAGCTCTTCAGCACATCCTGCAGCTCAGCTGTTAGACGCAGATTTCAGGTTTATAGGAAATAATTGATTGGAATAAAGCACTTTTAAAGACTGCAGCTGTACCACAATATTCTGGTCAGTAGATTTTCAGTTCCAATAATCTGAGCTGCATGTGTGTTTATAAATTAGTGCACTGCTAACGGATCACTCGGAGCTTTTCGCTCCCATCGGCACATTTGTGCGATTGCTGCGAGTTTGCTCTGTTTACTGATCTGGCACCAGCTTCCTGACTTTAGCAAGGGTCATAAACACACCAGCCTCCTCACTAATGTTAACAAAGACACCACAAAAACACCACTTACCATTTTAAAACACCATCCGTGCTGTTTTCCAATGCTGAGAGCTCCCTGAACCGGTACAGTCACCCAACCTTTCAGTTTAACTGATATTAACAAAATTGTTGTGTATATTTTAACTGTGTGTGTGTGTGTGTGTGTGCGCATGCGTGTGTGCGCGCGCGTGTGTGTGCGCGTGTGTGTGTGTGTGTAAAACCTCCTCAGAACTTCCCTGGATATTTTGAGCATTTTTAAATTTGCGCTCCACCACAGTCGGGTTGAGCTGCATCCTCTTCGTCTCCCTCCACCCTCGCTGAAGTCTTCCTCGCTCCAGCACGCGCTCAGTCTCGCTCCTGCCATTATCCGTCACTCTCTCTTGCTCCTTCACTGTAACTGTCAAATCCCCGGGTCTCCTCCTTTTTTCAGCTCAGTTCACTGATCACTCTTTCACGCATCCCTTTCTCTGCCTCTCATTTCTAATTCATCAACCCACCCAGTGACTCACAGGACTTCTTCTTCATTTTCATCCAATCATCTGACCCTGCACCCCGCTGAGCGCAGCGTCCTCCCGCTATAGCGCTCTCCTCCTGAGCGCCTCCATCCCCTATCACTGGGGGAGAGCAGAGCAGATTTGGGTTTAGCTGCCTGGCACTGGTGTTCACTGCAGTCTGCAGAAGTGACTCTGGTACCCCATACTGTGAGCACGGACATCAAAATAGTCCTGTGTGTGTGTGTGTGTGTGTGTGTGTGTGTGTGTGCTTTTCAGATGGGTCACACTTGGCAGTCTGCAGCCTCCTTCCTGTGTGAAGCCAGCGTAGAAGAAGTGGGCCATGTTTCCAGGGTAGAAGCAGTGCTGTAAATACTGGGATTCAGGGTCGAGCTGAACATCTGTACTCGCTGAATCCCAGGCTTCTGAACCCCAAATACAACAGCAGCAACAACCTAGAAACCTCCTTTAGACCTTTTCACAACATGCCAAGAAGAAGTTTCATATTCTGGGAAATGCATGTATATTTTATGCCACCGGCCCCGCTGCAAATCAACCGGGCCGTCTCTGCACGAAAGGATGATTTTCTTCCAAGCTTAAAGCTAAAATAGCATTCCCCATAGACCACATGTTACACACTGGATGTCAAACCTTCCACTAGAAGGAATAACCTGTGTACTGAAGCTCAAACAAAATGCATCTGAAAAAGTTTGGGGACAATTTTTAAACTTTTATGCATCAAGTTTAACGATCCCGGCCTCAGACCACCGTGAAGCTGGTAAGATGTGAGACTTCAGAACCAGCTGAGTCTCTAAACTGACTGACAGAGCTGTGAAAACAGCATCTGTGTGCTCGGGCGTGAATGTGAGCGACAGTATGAGGACAGAAGGGCCAAAGTGGAAGCATTTAGGAACCACAGCAGCTCAGCCATCGGTAAAGTTGCAGAGCGGGGTCGCCGAACGCTGACGTGCATCGTCCATAAAAGCCTCCAAAGCTGCAGAGCTCTGAACCTCCTCTGGCATTAACATCAGCACAAAAACGGTGCGCAAGGAGCTTCACGTGCATTTTATTTGCAATATGAAGACGTTTGGCACAGTTACAGCCTGCGACTGTCCTGGTGCTAGTTGATACATTGTGTTTGCAGGAAGGTGTGACGTAATGTGCAGAGCAGGAATAAACCACCGTTACCAAGAAAACCATTTTTGACCCCTGAATTTGGATAGAGCCGCAAAACATGTTCAATGTAAGCAGAAATCTGGCGTGCCCAAATAAAAAATCTTATGACAGGAAAACTGTAAAGCAAAAACAGTGATTTCTCCTTTCTGAGGCTCTTTGTGGCCATTTCAGAGTTTAAGAAGGAACTTTGGTTTAGCTGGTTTACAAAAGCAGGTCTGATGGTTGTAGAATCATCGAAACAGACAAATCTCACTGCTCCCTTTAGGGGGCGCCACAGCCGATCATCTGCCTCCAGCTCACCCTGTCCCAGCATCCTCCTCCGTCACACCAACCCTCTGCATGTCCTCCATCCATGAATCTTCTCTGAGGTCTTCCTCCTGCCCGGCAGCTCCATCTTCATCGTCCTTTGTGCGTTTGGATAAAGTGCATTAAGGTGAAGCAGGAGAGCTGGATGGAAAGTTCTTGCTGTTAATTAAAATGAAATGCTTAAAAAGATCTTGCAGAATTCCTGCAGGATTCCCAGGGCTCAAGCTTAAGCATTAACATTTTAGAGAATTTCCTCCCTCCAAAAATACCACAACAGAAGCAAGTTTCCCTCGAGCTGCTGCTAAAGACGCAGCAGCGGCACACAGGGATCTGTTCTTGTCTAAATATCACAGCAGAGGCATTCACACAACACTCATTCATATTTAAACAGCTCATTGCCTCACGATTTGCTCGCCTTCGCTGTGGAACTTCTGCATGTGAAGTCAGTTTTTTCTTTAAGTTCAGCAAAAGCACAAACGTGTCAGCAGTGGGTTTACTCTGACTGAAGGCGATATGATGAGTTTGTCTAAACTCTGCTGAGAAATTATGCAGTTATGCTGGTGTGTGTGTGCTCTCATAGCATCTTCACGATCCCTCAGCATCCCACAAACCAGATCATAGCTGCGTGTTTGCAGAAAACGCAGCAGCTTTTAAAATTTTAAATCTGGCAAACTTGGTCGTTGCAGGCCGTTAGCGGACACGACGCTTTTTAGGGAGGCCTCGAGTGTCGTACAACTTTAAAAGCTTTGTATAATTAAGAGCCACTCTGCGATCCACACGATGGCTCGCTCGACTGCCGCTAATTGCGAGCATCTCCAGGTCCTGTGCGTGATGTTTGGAAAAGGTGAGAGATGGCGTGAAATTCATGGATTGGACGAGAGCTGCAGAGAGCAGCGAAGAGTGCCTGAACAGAATCACAGACGAGTCGTGGATAAGTACGTGGAGAACGGGAGGAGTAATAGAGGTTTTTTCCTGCAGAGCACCTCTCGTGAAATCCGGATAATGTGAGCACGAGATTATTTGCAGAGAGGTCGGTGGACTCCTTTTGCAAAATGTTTTGGTCACGCTGCACATTAAGCAGGACGCTGAGTGCTCGGGAGATACTGAGCATCTCCCGGGAGTTAAGTAAGTGCTGTGCGGTTTGCATGAAAAGCGCTGACTTGTGCCATCGGATTAGCACGAGGATGAGTTGAGGAGGAGGATATTAGCGCTTAGAAGAAAAACAATGTTGAGCTTTGGAATGTGGTCAAGTATGAGGCTTAATGCAGTGAGTACAGTAGCGCCAGGTAGGACTGACTCACTGTTCACTAGAGTGAGAGAAATGAGGATCAGAGTGTGCAGAGGAAGCCCGACCAAAGTGTTCAGGGTCATACTGTGTCCGTGAATACCTGCTACACCGATGCTGGTGCCAGAAACAGGACTGTGGCTGCTTTCACTCAGGGTTAGGACAGATGTTTCAGTTTGGATGTGAACCTAATGCTGAGCTCAGATGGGTTGCTGGTGACCTGGTAGATGCTGGGAGGTTAACCTGCTGTCGGGACAGGAAGGGATCCAAACAGGGTTTCCTGATGGTTAAGGATGACCAAAGATTCCCGTTTCAGTGTGACAATGACCCCTGCAGTCCCCGCCCAGAGCTCAACGCTTGCAAAATATTTGGGAAAAACTAGTTTTTATACCTCATGTGCACCTGCTCAGTGCCTGCACAGGTGCAGGCTCGGTCCAGTTTTTCCAAAACCAGCAGTGATGATGCTTATTGGTTGAAAAGAGGGCAAGAGCAGAGGTCACCATGAACATGACGTGCACATGAACGTTGACCTTTCCGTTCCTCTAAGATGTGAAAATTCCTCACAGACCCTGAGCAGGTCAAGGTCACCAGTGACTTAGTGGATGTGAAGAGGTTCATAAAAAGTGATGCATGTTCTTCCCCCCTTAAAAGGGAGTTCATCTTTCCCACCATCACCGAGTCCTTGGATAGGGGATACTTGTTAAAATAATAACTAAGGTCTTTGTTTTTGACTTTAAAATCTGAAGCACCACCAGATGACTTGATATCAAATTTAACTCCCTTAAAGACAGAAGATTCTGTCAGACTGTGTCCTGTAATTATTGAGTTTGTCTTCATTTTCTTTACAAAAATAAGAATAATTTGGTGATGAACACGCGTTCAGTCGCAGACACAGACTGTTTACTCACACAGTCAGAAGTTCAGAGATTACCCACGAGTGAGTGATTAATGTGTGGAGACATCTGGGTAGAAGGTGAAAGATGGACAGTTGGGTTTGCAGATGGTTTCCAGTCTGCTGAAGATGTGAGGACTCACTCGGTTTAAATGTGGCGTGAATCTGCTGGTTGTTGATCTTTTCTATTACCGCTTTTCCATTGATGCTGTATTAGATTAGGCATCGATCCGGCGGCCGCGGTCTAATCTAATACTGGTTCCGCTGGGCCCCTCCCACAGCCACCCTTGTTTATGTCAGGGTGTATGTACAGCATCCACTGAAGCCTTTTCCATTTGTTTTCCTTCATTTTAATAGATTTATAATTTCTGCTTATTTAGCAGCTGCACTTCAACAAGCTGTTTAATCACAAAGGAGCAACAGAGTTTGCACACAAGTCTGTGATTAACACTTCTGGACATCTGAAAGTGAGATACGGGCGGTTCGTTGTGTGCACGTTCGGGTGCGAACGTCCTCCCTTCTTTCGGTATCCTCTGATCTGCTCGTGTGGTGGCACCAGTGCTGGTTTCTGATCTACACCGGCTTCAATCACAGCTGCTGACGTATGTGTCCACAGCTGTCCTCCTACCACGTTACACCTGCAACCTTTCAGACCGTGGGCTGGTTTTCTAAAGCCATCGAGGCAGAACTGAGTCTGCGCTGGTACCAAGGAGTGCGTGGAAAAGAGAAGAACAAACCTTTGGAGATTTTTTTTAGATAGTTTGAGGTCTGCAGAAGCCACTCAAGTTCTGCTAAATCAGACTCATGCATGTCTCGCGATCCTGCAGGGACGGGAAATCTGTCAGAGCTTCCGTAATGATGAGCGAATCCCTTTTGAGCCCTTTGCTGGCCGTTTAACATCCACCAGCTCATCAGCCCCAGTTCGAAGGTTAAGGTTCCCCATGTTTATGGAATGTTTTGCCCATTTGGGCAGCCAGACAGAAAAGCTCCCAACAGAAAAACTGTAATGGCAAAATGAATGAATGAGAATCTGAAAGGTAACATCTGGTTTCTGAGTCCTAACAGTACACCAGGGAATATTAAGAGGTTTGGTCTGAATTAGCAGCCTGCACAGTTTTTAAGTCTTCATGTTTGTTCAGACCTGATTTTTATATCACAACATAAAACGCACAATGTTAACAAACACTGCAGCCTCAGAAGTCTTTAAAAAGGCCCAAATGGATCGCTGACTTCACTGTGACAGAAGAACTGTGTTTGGTGCAGAGATCTGATCTCACTGCGAACTGGACGTTTTGGTCTGCTGCTGTTTTAAATTCTGTGTTTCACAGTCATGCTGCAGCTCTTCCTGTGGTGGTCTAGTCTGAATGAAGATCATTAAAACTCACTCGTGTCTGCATCGTGTTGAAGCTGGATGCAGTAATGTTATGTAACCTTGCAGAGTCTCACTCGGACCACAGAAGTGACCCAAAACGGGTCTCCACGTCGTCCCCTTGATACTGTCTACTGTGTCATCATAATTAATACATACAGCCTTATCAATGAGGAACTCTTAGTCTTAGCTAATACCATTATCTCATTTGAAGCTCTTAAATAAAATCATTATTCCACAGCTGAGTCTTGCCACATCAAGCAGAACAATCGCAGGCCTTGATTGAAGCAACAGAATAATTAGGCCCTCCTCGGGCAGATTAAAGACGCCGTGCTGTAACCGCCGCCTTCCTCCAGATCAATTACAATGGAATCTCCCCGAACATCAAAGCCCAGAGAGCTGATGGAGCCGGCTTCGCCTGCTCGCCCCTGTTCATCCTATATGCTGTATGAATATGGATTACTGAGGGAAGAGGGGCGAGGCGGGGCGGGAGGAGTCCCCTGTGCTGCAGGGTAATGATTCTGCAGGAGCATTGGTATGGATGGACGGTGGCAGAGTTGCTAAGCAGAGTGGAGCGGGCCGGGGAGCGTGCAGACGCTGCGTACGGGCTGTGGTCATGCATGTGATCTCGGTCAGTCAGAGGGAGTACCCATGAAACATGCATGACTTCGCAGAGCAGCCGAGGACTGGCACGTGCAGAGATGCACACAGAGGTGTAGCGATGGCACTTCCTTCAGTTTATTTTTGTATCTGCCAGGACCAAGCGCCCAGTCCAGGGCTTGGGATTCAGAGTTGAATGCAACAGTTTGAGCTTACGGCTTCAATTCTTCAAATTGCCAGCATAGTCAATTCAATTTTATTTATATAGTGCAAAATCACAACAAACAGTCACCTCAAGGTGTTTTATATTGTCAGTAAAGACCCTGCAATAATTACAGAGAAAACCCAACAGTCGAAATGACCCCATTGAGCTGCAATTGGTGACAGTGGGAAGGGAAACAAGAAAAAACCTCCGGCCCGGGTTATCCCAGGACAGATGATACCACCACTGCCCTGAATGTGTCCCCTGACATCAGAGACCCGTCCCCTTAATGCCAAGGTTTTATCCTTTTAGGTAGTTTTTATTATCGCCTCGTTTTCATCATGAAAAAAGGGTCGTTGATGGAAACTGCCGAAATATTTTCAGAAATATTTACATTAAACTATGAAACAAAACGTCACCTATACGCGCTGCAACGACCAGCTGCAGAAGCTCGGCTTCTCATTGGACGCTCGTTTAAACTGAGGCTGGAAAATCCCACCTCTGTGACCCTGAATCTATCATTGGTTGGTAACTGTCGCTCTCCTTTGCTTTGACAGGGAGGAATTTTCTTCCCGTCCCAAACTGCAGCAGTTAAGGCTCGATTTCGTTTAAAACTGTCTGGTTTGTGCACACTTAGGCCAGAGCAGGGAAGCCCAGATCTCCCTCTCCCCAGACACCTCCACCAGCTCATCAGGAGGGACCCCAAGGCATTCCCAGGCCAACCAAGAGATCTCTCCAGTGTGTCCTGGGTCTACCCCGGGGCCTCCTCCTGGTGGGACATGCCCAGAGCACCTCACCCAAGAGGCGGCCAGGATGCATCCTAATCAGATGCCCGAACCACCTCAACTGGCTCGTTTCGATGTGGAGGAGCAGCGGCTCTGATCTGAGCCCCTCCCGGATGTCACTTGGTGACAGTGGGAAGAAAAAACTCCCTTTTAACAGGAAAAAACTGTGAACAAATATTTCCCATGAATTTTTCCTGTTTTGCTGGGACGTCACGGACGACAGCTTCACTGCATGTCTGCAGATCAGCGGGTCCAAAGAAGAAGAAGCTGAAGGTCTCGCCTTCATGCGAATGATCGGCTGTGTGATCGGGTGCTGTAAAATACGCTGCTCTGACAGTTTGAAGGTTTTGTCTCCACCCAGAGGGAGGAACCCCACCCCCCCTGCAGGTTAGACGTCATCAGGAGCGTCTCTGACAGAACCCGCGTCCATTCGAAGCCGCCATCCATCATCTCAGACGCTCTCATTTCCTGTCTCTCGGTCTCTCGGTGAACTCGTGCTTGAGTCGATAAGTTCTGCTCTGAAGCTGAACAGACTTTTATTGGAAGTCCGTGTCGTCATCCTCCTGTGGTCACAGCGCGGCTGGTTGCCATTACTGAGAGCAGCCACATGCAAACGCATCCCTCAGTGTGATAAATGGACTGAGAAGATCTCCGAGCCTGCCAGATGAAATATTTCCAGCAAAACCATCTTCATCTACATTTTAACATTACTGCTAAATAATTAGAAAGAGCTGAGACTCCACTTATCCTGTTCAGTGTTACATAAGCCCGAGAACTGTAACTACAGGACGTTAAACTGACTTAATCCAGTTTTATACTGTCAGAGGTGAACACAAAGTTTTCAGCTGATGTTGGAAGATAATATGCAGGATTTTAGTGGGAGTAAATAATCTGTGCTTTAGTAACTTCACATTTTAAAACCTGCAGCATTAAATTAAATTAATTGAGCTGACAAAAATCTTCGTTTTTTTTTCACTCGAACCTTTGAGAGTTTAAAGTTCAACAGCATCATCTGCATATCATCCTTTTTGGTTTGTAGTTCATCTCCACGTCCCTTCATTCCTCTTCTGTCACTCTCGAGTCCTGATCAAATTCGTTTCACTGTCTGGTTAAAGAAAGTAAATTTTTACATCTTATTTTATGTATTTTTCCATCCAGGTACGAGCGTGAGGTGGAAGGTTTACAGGTAGCATCTTTGCTTCTCGTGGACGATGTGGTGAGGGAGTTGGAATGATGAGATGCCATGGAGCTCAGCTGGACAGGGTTGGAGTGCCCGCTCAGAGTTGGGAATGATTTGTTGCACCAAGTGTTCGAGTATCTCGAGGTCTCGTGCACAGGTGGAGGCTGACAGGTGGATCCTTCGTGGGTGGTGATGCAGACGCAGCACAAAAGCTCCTGCTGTACCTGTGGAGCTACGTTCCTGCTCTCGCCTGTGATTTGTGACTGAAAGCTTCCTCTGAAGGTTGCCTGAGTTCAGAGATGAGGTCAGAGGTGACGCCTCCTCGATGAGTTGAATCCAGAGGAGACCCCAAGTCGGACCGCGACGTCGGGGAGATCACATCTCGTGGCTGAAGCCGATAAGAAGCAGAAAAATACAGATGGATGGATGGTCGTATTTATTGTTGCACAGTGTGACACTTTCTTCCTCTGTTATGTTTAATATTCAGTATTTTTAGTTTATCTCTGAGTCTCTTCAGGGTCTTTTGCAGTGATAAGGTGCTTATTTCATGTCCCAAACAAACTCTTGGAGCGACGGTGAAGAAAAGCCAGCAGGCTGACGCTCTCTGCAGCCTGCACGCTGTTTATGATGCCTAACTTGTGTTTATGCCACCGGTAATGGATTAAAGTGTGTCTTTTTGTGGCCACACTTCGCCCAGCCCGACCACACTTCGCCCCTCGGGCCTCAATAAAGGTTTGAGCTCTGACTTGCACTCCGAAGGATAACAGGCTGTTGGAGGCCACAGCTCCGGAAGGTTACTATTAGATTCTGTGGCTAAATGCTCTTTTAGTGAAACCGGGATAGATATCGACACCGCGGCTGATGGGACTGGGCCGTCTGCAGTAACAGAAACCCTCGGTGCTCTGTGCGCCGTTCAGGCGAAAGGAGAGCGAGGTTCAGGTTGCAGCAGAGCCCGATCGGCTGGAAACCGGAGCCGGGTCTTCCTTGCGGAATGACAGGTTCCCACACCCTCCCGTCAGCTCGCCCTGGTTCTCACACGCTCCCCGTCCTCGCTCTGCCACTCGGGTGTCACGGCGAGCACTGCCGCCAAGTCCGCTCGCTTACGGCGCCACAGACACCTGTGTCAAAATGTGGGCGTTGTTTCACCAAAATGACCTTTGACCTGTTAACCCTGTAAGGTCTGAGTCATCATTATCCTTTTTTTATTGTTCTCCCGAAGAGATTTATTATAGTTTTTATTTTTACTTCATTTCCAGAGCCGGTTTGTTCCTTTCCGGTTTGTTTGAAAATGTTTAGTTTACCTATTTTTTCTTTAGAATTGTTATAATATTGAAGGTTTTTATTAGAAATGTCATTAAATTTAACTCAAACTGACCTCACTAAACTAAACTAAACTAAACTAAAATACAGTCTTTATTTTTATTCCTACTCATTTGGGTCAAATTTGACCAGCCTGACGAGGCTTTGATGGACACGTTGATTAAGACTCTTCGAGTCCTTCGCCTGTAGCATCATTCCTAAACTCGTCCAACCGCGGCGCCTGGCCCCGCCTTTATCGTGTAAAAACTGGAAAAAACTGAAGCTACAAAATGAACCAACAGCAAAAACGAATCAGTATGTAAAACGACGGCTCTGGTGCAAACACTGACACCCTGAGCCTCACCAAACGTCGCCATAAAAACCGCTTCGGGGTTGTTGTGTTTAACCTCAGTGATGATGAAGACTGAAACAAAGGCTCTTCCTCAGGAGACGTTTCTTCTTCCTTGGCGCAGCTTCGACTCGCACCGGCAGCATTTCGTCTGAAACGCGCATGTGAAGGATCGATGTGACGTCACCCGCTCTGACTCCTCAAACTGTTTCCGCCATGTTGGTGTTTTGATGTGACGAGCGGGGAGTGAGCATGTCCCGGATTTATCTCCCGTCGGACTCTTCGTGTTTTATTAAACGTGATCTGAGCGGAGCGAATGAGCCTGTAAAACTCATCGAAGTCGCCCCCTGCTGGCCTTTAAAATAAATGCAGCTTTAAGACATCGATGTGTTGGATTTGCTTTTCAGACCTAGAAGCTGCTGGGTCTTTTATTTTGAAAACTGGCGGGCTCATCTGTGGTCGCTGTGTCTGACTTCCTGCATCCAACTCCTCTGTGCATCATGTTTTTCACAGGAATCAAACGGCACGGTTTGGGTTCAGCTAAAACTGGAAGCTTTTAACATAAACCGCAATTTGAAATATGTGCCTGTAGCGTTCATCAGGCTGCAGCCCTGGGAAGGCTGCTGGAGGTCAAAGTGCCTCTAAAATTAACAGCATTGCGTTAGCACAAACACACCCTGTTTGTTCCTCCTGTCCCAGTTTGCTGTTGCTCTTAAGTTTCAGGACTCGTTTGCTCCAAAGAATAGCGAGCAGGCTGGATTACTACATGTCCCCGCCAGCGGTGAAACGCACAGGAACACAATCCTCATTGTTCCCTCGCAGTCACCAAACACCTGGAGCCAGCAGAGACGAGGAAGACAGGCGTCATCGTGAAGACAAGTGACAAAACTGATAGAAACACACGTGCACGTGACACGCTGAGCGCAGAGAGGATCTGAGTGTGCGGCACTGAAGTGTGCGACAGACGTGTGGCGGTTTGTTCTCTTTGTTTTTGCTCAGTTCGTTAGCGAGAGGCGAAGCCGGGCGAGCGTGGAGCGCCTGGAGATGATGTCAGCGATCGAGCCCAGCTGTGCTGCGATGATTTGGTGTTGGACTCTCTGATTCTGTGAGCTGAGAGTGTGAAAATCTGCAACTTTCCCAGAGTGTCAAAAAGAGAGGGTCTGAAATCCAGCAGCAGAGAGCTGCAGACAGGCAGCACACGGGCCCATGTTCACCTGACCGCACACACTCGTGCACAGAGCAAAATGAACAGTGCACGAGCGCCGTTTAGTCCTGTCCTGTTCACGCCCCCATGGAGACGGCATTTTCCTTCAGGGTTTCCCCTCCGAGACGTGGTTAGCGTGGTTTCCTCGTGCCTATTCATCCCAGTGATCACACCACTCTGTAGATTTCATATATATAGCTGTAGGCATGCCTTGATCCACTGCAAGGATGGCGAGGAGAGTGTTTCTGCTGCCAATTACAGTGACAGCATTTTTGCAAGAAAAGTATTATACTTCCTGCCAAGAATAAATGGCTCAACCATCTGGACATAGTAATTCTTCCTCCTTAATGGAACTGCCATCCAAAACGCTCTGTGTTCAGGAACAAGGCCGCCTATTCAATCTGCAGGGAAATTTAATGGCGTTATTCAGAAAGACGCGCCCGCTCTGCCAGACTGCCACAACCTGTTGGAAACAGATAGGCATTTCTTCCCGAATCCTGAACGGCTCGGAAAGCTTGACATTTGTTTTTCCTGCTCCGTTTCCTCCTCCGAGGGAATCGTCCACAGCCCACGTTCATTCATATTCAAATTCTTATGAGCAAAAGGCTGACATTTACCTCCCGTACTCCGTGAGCTGCTCTTCACCCTCTCCTCAAAATAAAGCTCACATCCCGGCCGGCTCTCTACGAGTGCACAGGAAACCTTGTAACACGATGACAGTCGTGCAGCTGACCTTTGCTCTCTACGGCTGACCTCAGACGTGATGGAGTCACTGCAGAAGCTTCAGGTCAATCTTCTGAAGTCTGAAGCTTCACGGATCAAAAAGTCTGAGCTGCTGCTCCACAGACTCAAACTACACCTGCTGCTCATTCCTGATCCCCATAATCACACGCTGTCCCACGCACACCTACACCTGGGATTTAGCTGGCCGGCTTACGCCCAGGCTGCCTGTTGATAAAGCAGCGAGATGATGTACAGCCATAATGATAGCAGGCTAATGCTCTATGAATCCTTAATCAAGGCCTCAGCCCGGCTATTCCACCGAGACACGCGGATTAACATGCGAAAGGCTTCGTCCCGCCAAGCCTGATCCCGTCTCCTCTTACCTCTTTACACCGCCTCACACCTGACCGCGGCGATGAGCCTGGAACACGCAGATAAGAGACGAAGATGGACAAATTATGAAGTCAGGCAGGAACAATGGAGGAGAACAGAGCACTTCATTCGTGGTGTGATGGGGAAATCTTTATCTGATGACAACCAAACAGAAAAACATCTGGATGCATTGGAGATTTTCCTCAGAACTCCCTGGAGCGCTTAAATAGCTCATGAGGCCTGTTAGCATCTCGGGAAAACACTGCTAGTTGTGCAGCTGGAGACGGTACCAAAGATGGGCGTAGCCAGCTTACAGTCTTACCCACAGCATGAGCACCGTGGCCTTCACCGTCCGACAGCACAAACACGGTCCAGAGGTCCAGTTCAGGGACTCCAGCTAGCTGAGGTGAAGCTAGCAGACAGCTAGCAGCTACAGCCGCCTGTGTCGCCATCATTTGACTGAAAGCTGCGACCTCGGCCTGCTTGGACGGGGCTCGTGAATCCCAATAAGAAGTAAGATGTTAATCTGTAAGCTTACACTGAAGTTAGCACAGGCTGTCACTCAGCGGAGCTCACACTGGAGGTTACAGAAAAAATCAGTGGATCTGTCACGCTCTGTGGCTGCATGTTGTAAATATTCCTCAGCAAAGATAAGAAGAAGTGAATCGCAGATGAAGTGCCATGTCTCCCTCTTCCTCCCCTCATCTTTGCTGTATTTGCTGTAGGGGCTAAGGTCCTGTCTGGACTTGCCGAGCTGCTTCACAACACGCACACATTTCATCAGCACAATCACGCACACATCAAAGGAGAGAGATAAGTACAGACACAGCCCGACTGAAAGTGCGAGACAGAAGGTAGGAGGGAGAGGCCGGGAGGCAGAGCCGTTTCTCTGCACTTGTTTTTCATGGAGGTGATGGATGGATGGAGATAGGACAGTCTGCCTTTATCTCACTGTGTGTGTCTGTGTGACAGTCTGAGAGGGCGTGGGCATCTTTGTGTCTCCAAAATGACACTTAAGACTTTACGTGTTTACCATTTAGTGAGAATGAAGCATGATGGGACTCCTGCAATTAAGGGGTTAAGTGGGATTAACGAACATCAGCATGAACCTTCATGAACCGTCACCTGCTGACACAGTTTAGCATTAAAGAAACACCCCAAGGAGTCATAATAATAATAATAACTTTATTTATTTATACAACTGCTGTAAAAACAGAGTTTAAAAAGGTGCTTTGATTCAAACAGGAAGCCGATTCAGTTTAACAGAGAAAAACATAAAAAAAAAAACACATTCCTCTGCGAGCCACAGAAAACGAACCCAAAATAATAAGAGTAATAATAAGGTAGAGCCATAAAAGAGGTAATATTAATAAAAAAATGATTAAAGAAAACCAATAAAAGGAGCAGAAATAAAAATAAATATTTAAAAATCAGCAGAAATGAAATAAAACGATGATTCAGACGAGGAGTTTAAAATGTTGGAGCACCTGATCTGAGAGCTGATGGAGCAGCTCGGGGAGCGTCCAGGCGGTTCCACATCACCCGAGGGGTCGAGCCGGGTCACGGAGCTCCCAGAACCCGCAGGGCTCGAAATACAAGAATTCAAATGTTAAAATCAGCTCTAAAACCAACTGAAAAGCCAAAACTCTGACCTCAGCGCAGCGGCGACGCGGCCATGCTAACGTCATTTAGCGGAAACTCGCAACTGACGAGTTCCTCGGCGTCCCGTAAAAAGCTTTTAAACCTTCATGATTTTCCATGGACAATAAAACTTACTTTAACTGAGCTGCTGAT
>VUQJ01039218.1:7347-21954 GCA_015108635.1 Andinoacara biseriatus | reverse complement strand
TGTGCAATGATTTGAAAACGAACATAAGAATTTTAAAATGAATCCTAAAATATACAGGCAACCAGTGAAGTGAGGCCAGGACAGAGGTCACATGCTCTCTTTTTTGAGTCCACCTAACCTGGCACACACCTCGAGAACTGTAACTACACGTCCACAAAGACTGTGATTACTGCCTAGGCTTCAGAGGTGCATTCAGTTAGCATGGCCACCAATGAAGGCATATAAGTAAGTAAGTTGTTTCTCCACCATTAGTACATTGAGCTAATGATAGGCAGATCGATCCTAGTATTGATAATATTGATACCAACATTGGTACTGGTATTGATCAATACCAATGAGCTCGATACTTAAGCTTCAGTTTTTCTCCTCTATGCAGTGCTGCGGTTTCAGTTTTTCACATTTAGCTATGTGGTTTTGAAATAGCACCCATTTTCACAAAGATTGTTGTTTGGTTTAAAAACAACAGAACTTTATGTATTGTTTATCAAAGGCAGAGAAAATAAAGACTATTGTGATGAACTATGAATAATTGTTTTACGTTCTGTGATAAATGATGGAAGTTACCCAGGAATATTAAATAAAGATGGTTATATTTATTTCAGCTTTGAGTGTTTAATATCTAGGTGTTTTATGAAAATGTGCATATTTCAGATCAATTTGAGAAGTGATTTTGATTATGTTTCACATTTTATTTTGTCATGTAAAGTGGGGCACTGGTCTTGGTCTTTTCTTGGTCTCACCCTCCCTTGGTCTCGGTCTTGACTCGGTCTTGGACCCCAAAAGTCTTGGTCTTGTCTCGGTCTCGATACACTCTGGTCTTGTCTCGGTCTCTGGTTAGGTGGTCTTGACTACAACACTGGATCCTTATAAATCTTTGTTTAGACTTTTATTTAACCTGCACTGTGAGTCTGGTGTGTGTACAGTTATGACGTAGTAATGTGAAATGACACAGAGGGCTATTAATAGACCAATACAAGCTTTCTAAAATGCTGGCTATTGTGGAGAGCAAATTCTCAGCCTCACTCAATTATTGATGATGAAGCCCATTAGACAGCATTTCTATTGATTAGGTTGCTCACATAGACAAAAGTTGAATCTCTGGGTGGAAGTGCATGAAATAGCCACTTGTACACATTATTTACACATAATGTTGAACTCAACACGATGAACTTATCTGATTTTTGCAGTGAAACTAAACTGATGCTATCTTACTGATTTTATTTCATTAAAATTTAACTTTGGTTAGGTTGTAATTGTGGCATCTAATGCTATAGTTAGACTAAGGGACAGAGTAGTTGGAGGACCACAGTGCGACTTAGTTGTCTTTGAAATGGGTACTTTGTAGACGGGGACCAGGACTGTGACCACTTGTAGTCAGTTGCGGTCTTCAGAATGACTTTGCTGCTTTAAGAAGGCAATAGAACAGTGTTGGTTTGCCATCAGTTTTTGGTTGAATGGGGTCAAGTTGGTGATCACATGCAATCTGTGATAAATCAGTGAAAATCAGAAATCTGTTACCATCTACATTCACAGTTCACATTAACTACTTTCCCAGTCAGAACCTCAAAGATTTGAAACAGAAATTCTGAAATTCCTTAACAAATAGTGACATAGTTGCTTCAAGATGATAATTGAACTGCAAAATGACATAGTTCCTCAGCAGTCTTGGTTCTGTATGGGGATAGGACCAGAATAGAATCAGTTGGCAACTTTTTGTGTTGAGACACATCACAGTCCAGTTGGGGTCACAGGTACAGATTGATTGCAACATTTTGGCAATCTTTCTGCATTCATAATTAAACTGCAATTAATTGCAAAGCTTTATCAGTTTGCATGAGAGTGATTGCAGTTAATATGAATTGGATTGTTTGAAGACTGGTTGCCTCCAAAAGGCAACTTGCAGTCACCTTGCTATCGAAAGCGGTCGCCCAAAGATGTTCTATGCTCTACTTCTGGGTGACCACCTCCAACGTCTGGAGTGGAACATGCTAGAAAAAGTTTGAGAAAGTCTAATGATGCTGACTGTCTCTTTGTGTAATGAGGTGAAAAGTAAAGTTTGTGTGGTCTAACCCTCGTATCAAAACAGTGCAGGTTTCAAGGAACCACAAACATTGAGTGATGGTGTCTCAAAGCCAGCAGCCAACCACTACTTTGCACTGCTCAAAGGAGACTGGAAAAGAGACCTTCATCCTCAAACCATCATGACCAAAGCTCTCTAGCAAACTGTGAGGAATGCTTGGGTTTTAGGTTGGGTTGAAAGGACTCCCTTGTAAAGGAAATTATCTCTGCATTACTGGAAGACCTAGAAACGGGGTTGTTAGTCCACATTGTTCTGCAGGGGAAATACCCAAAACTGTCAGGTCTCATTTCCTTCCCAAGCTAATTCCGAGGTCACTGTTTTTTGGGACAGGATTGACCTTGGCTTCTGTAAAGCAGGGCCTGGGAAATAAAAGAAAGCACAGTCCAGCTCCCATTTTTATAAAGCCTGCTGAAAATTGTCCAATTATGAGTTGTAACTTCATAACGCTTACTTTTTTAAAGTATTAGCCACTGTACACATCCACAATTTCTGGTGGGATTGTTGTATGATTTTTATTTTTATTTTTTGAGTGTTTTGTGTTTCAAACTTAAAGTACCCTGCATGTTCTGTTGTTGATTCTGAGAATAGACAGTGATGAGTTATAGATCTGGGCAACATGACATGAGATGTTGCTGTATTGACTCCATTTCACAGCTTGCATGTAGATTTTATATCATGTGGGACTTTAATCAAATGCTCAAAAAAAAAAAAAGGTAAAGTTGCAAGACAGCAAGAATGAACAGGAACTGTGAAACAGGAAGTTAGTGAGTCACCGTATCTCTCATTAGACTCTGAATTAATTGGAATTAAATGTGAAATTGTGAAGTTCTTTTGTATCTCAGCTGACACCAATGGATGTTAGCTTAGCTTCCAACAAAGCAGGAGCAAAAACATTCACTGTAACTGAACCGTCATCTGTGGTAATACAAACCACTGGCTTTATGTAAACACAAGACATTCCACACACGGACACACACACGCAGGTTTTATCTTGTTTGTAAGGCCTGTGGTTTTGTGGATCACATGGTGAGGACCTTTTTCTTTATTTTCGATTTCTGCTGTTTTTGTGCACAGACAGTAGATTTTTTCACCCCCTCCAATTACTCCTCGTCTCATTCTAACTCACACTTAGATGAATAATTCTGTATTTTTTTTTCCTTCTGGGTTTTACAGCTTTGTTCCATCTTGGACGTGTCCTCACTTGGCCATGGAGCAGCAAACAGTTCCGCTGAGAATTTATTAAATGCAATTTAGGAACAGAAAAGCCATGAGGTGTGAGGCGAGTGTTCAGTGGGTTTTCGGTCACAGTAAAAGAGGAAGCAGTGCAGGTGAACTCGTCTATCCAAACTCTATATAATGGAATATAGGTTTTCCACTATATCAAATATAAATTCTATATTTCAGTGTTTCGTTAGCGGTTAGTACCAGTTATTTTCTCAGACCACAAGGCTTTTCCCAATTCTCTAATTTGTGTCTCCTCATCTTCTCCTGCCTGTGACCCAGATGTCAGTCTCAGGATGTCTGTCTCAATTCCTAAAATACATCTGGAGGACAGTGCACAGTGAGTGTGTATGATTTAATTATATATGTATTTTTTTTAATGATACCTTGTCACGCTGCCATCTTTTGAATTTAATTAAAAGTAGTTCTAAAATATATATTTTTAAAAATGCCAGAAACACATCTAACATTAAAAAATGCATCTGTAGTTGAGCTTTACAAAAGCTTGAAATCACAAATTTTATAAACAGAATATCATGAAAATAGAAAATCGGGCTGCAGCGAATTCGTCGTATCAGTGACTAAACGTGATTAAAAACAAAAGAGCTGAATAAAATTCAGAGTGAGTCTGTAACCCTAATTTTGCTGTCATGATATTATGTGCATTTTTAACACACAGTTTTTCAATTTTTAGTCTCACTGTTATCATCAGTGCTGGTATATAATGACACCCAACTGTAGAACTTGAATCTGAATCTTCAGACTTCTCGCATGTTGATGAGTTTTCCTCTGGGCATGTGGAAATGTTAGAGAATCAGAACAGTTGTTTGTTGCAGACAATGCATTTTTTATTTTGTTTTGTTGTTTTTAAATTGCTTCCTGTGGTTTCACGTTTTCTTGAGCAGAAGCCAAGTGTTGAATGTAACCGATTGCTGTTTTGTTTTTGTTCCCCTTGTTGAGCCAGTGTTTTCTTTTTTAGTTGATATTGTTATTTAGAATCAAATATTCTTGGAAAAAAATGAAGATGGAACAGACAGATTATTGAAACAGGCAGGTTTGCTCTACAGTTCCTCTTTGTTTTGCTGGACAGCTATAATATTTCTACATTGTGAATCTTGTCTCTGAAGAAAAGCAGGGTCGTTAATCCATCTGACAGTAACTTTGTTTTCTTTTGTTCTGAAATGAAGAACGTGACATGTGATCACTCAGTCTAACTCATGACTCGGAGTGATTCTTCTCTCTTCTTCAGTGTGATCGCGTGGCATTGATGCACACTTCATCAGCCAAACTACAGTACCCGTAGAAATAGAGCTGTCAGCTGGGGGTCTTGGCACCAGCTGCTACATCTGTCGTCAGACTTAGTTGTGGTAATCATAACATCTTTTGACCTCTATAACCAACATGCAGTCTAAACCCACAGCTGCCTGTTGAAAGAGAATTCTGTGTCATTCCCCATGATAAGCATCAAACCCTGCCCCTGATCACTTCCCCTCTTCCTCTGTCTAAAAAGCTGTCCCACTTCCTGTTATGTGTAGTGAGAAAAGTGCATACACTGAAAACTGGTTGTGCATTACTGAAGCGGAACAAAATGTTAATTGGATAGCAGGCGAGTAAAGAAGCTAAAGATAGAGAAGTTGTCAGCTGGTAGATAAAAGTTCATTTATAGTTGTAGTGGTATGTAGTTAGCCATAAGATGTGATGTGACTGTAAAGGACTGCATTGGTTTTCTGCATTTGCTCTACGATTCTTTGTCATGCCTCCCTTTCCAGGCAGCTTTAGGCAGCTGTTTCTAGCAGCAGGCAGAGTAGCTATTAAAGACAAAAGAACATGCATATTTTTTCCTATCCTGCTAGTTTGTTAGATGTGCGTTAATTTGATGCAAGAAGCCAGAAGTTTTTAGTGCGACTTTTCACTGAACGAGGTTAACCTCAGTGAGATACTTCAGGTTTCAGAGCCAGTTGCGGACATTTCAATCTTTGGTTGGATATTTGAATATATTTGAAATTGGTATATGTGATCTGGAAGTAAATGGACTAGTTTTTATATAGCACTTTTTTACTCTAGTTGAGCACTCAAAGCGCTTTATGCAACATTTCTTCATTCATGCATGAATGGGATGGCCAGGGACCGAACCACCAACCTTCCGATTGGTAGGTTACCTGCTCTACCTCCTGAACCCCTTTTGTTTCCGCTGGTTGTTTCTTCAATAACTAATCTTTAACATGAGATTGGTACTCATTCACCTTGTGTCACCAGTGGTTTTGTTGACATGATAAACTTTATTTATCTTAAAAGTTGTAAAATTCCTGGTTACATTTCAGAAACTAATTAACATGTCAGTGTTTTAAAACACTTCCGGCATCAGAGAAATGCTGTAAACCTGAAGTGCAACATTGCAGCACATGAATGTAAACACAGGCATGTCATTGCATTAAGGATATCGCAACACCACAAATTTAGTAGTGTAATTGCATAATTCTCACTACCCAATTCAATACCAATTGGCCATGGGTTGGTGATTCCCCCGGCTTCTACAGTCTACATGTCAAAGTATCATTGTGTAAGAAACAGATGCATACTTATACTGATACCATTCGTCGGCATGTGAATGTTAGATTTAAAGTGCTCAGGCATAGAAAAAAGTGTTTGTATGAATGTGCATGTGAATGGTTGAATGAGGTTTGTAGTAAGAAAGTGCTTTGAGGGCTCACAGAGTAGAAAGAACCAGTCCATTTACCAAAGCAAAATTATCTTCCAATGTATTTAAACAAACATTAAACTATAAACTGTATATTTTTATTGACAAGTAACAGACTGAATTAGGTTGGTTGTTGAGTAGTCTACTAATGTTAGTTGAATTATGTTAGCCTACAAATATTTTAGCCTGTGAAACAAAGTCGATTTCACAATGTCAGTGCCAGCTGTCTCAAACAAAATGCTAATGTGCATTTCAGGATAACATACGAAGAATAATACTTTGGTTGTTGTTACCATGAATTCGGACATAATTGAATTCTTTGACCAGATCTGAGTGCCTGTCTCTTACATGCTTTGCTAAATCGGAAATATTTCCTCCCTTGGTCTGAAAAATACAATAACATTTTTTGCATATTACCTTTTGTGAATCAGTTATCTTCCTTAGGTCACCCTCCCCTGAGACACATGGTATTTCCATACTTGACTTTGCTTTTCTTTCCACTGAATCAAAACAGATCTGTCACAGAGGCTGTGCTAGTCACCATCTTTCATGTTTAGCTTTTGCTGTGAAATTTAGTTTTTCCTTTGCTTGTTGGTTTCTTTTTGTTGGTCTTCTTCTTCGGCATGTAAGGATAAACTAGAACATTTGTAGGCGTGTGCTGCCCTCTTTTTGTTCCAGAAGATTTGCTACTTCTGTACCTATACTGCCTATTGTACCCTGTGATGGTACCTACAATAACTCTGTGTAGATTCTCAGTCATCCAGGTCATCGTACCTACAATAACAAAGAAAAGCAAGTACTGTTACATTTTCAGAATTTTGATATTGAGTGATACCATAAGTATCGGTTCTGTTGACATCCTTACATTGCATAACATCCATGGTAGAGAAATAGAGGGCTCAGCAGAGATGCTTTTGGTTTGTTAGCCAAGATTTGTTTTTGATTAACAACATTTTTTATGATGATGCTAGCATTTCGGATGAATAGTTGTATCATAATGATGAGGTAACCGATCACATCCAAGTCGTATATATTTGGAAATGTGAACAACCACGCGAAGAAAATTGGTTTTCACAAAAAATCGGAATTGGGTCACTTCAGGGTGCAGTGTGAACATAGCCTTAGAAAGCTTATAGGCCTCTGTTGTGTCTGCAAATACAGTACCTATAGCAGCCATTATAATAGCTCAAACACACCCATAGCTGTCAGCTGACTTTGTGTGATTTAACTCCAATTCAGAGGTGTTGAGCAAGGGTCTGAAGGTCATTCTTGGTGTTTGCTGATACTAAATGACTAATCACACCATCCAACGTAATGCTTTAAGTTTGGGGCAGAGTCAATATTTATCTAAGGCGAGGGTTCTCGAGCTTTTTCTGGCATGCTCTGCTTAAGAAACTGAAACAAGTTCATACCCCACTTAGCACAATTACTATTTTTAATTTTCATCATTTGAATTTTGGTTAAAGAGTGTGTGCAACAGTGACCCACCCCCACAGTGTGATAACCACTGCCCTAAAACAAGCACCAGGATTCAAAACAGTGCAGATCAGTTTTATTAATGTCTCTTCAGTGGTAAATAATAGAAATTAAATTGTATTAAACTCCACTGAAACTAGCCTGTGGTTCATTGCGGCAAGATGGTGAAGATGAAACATTTAATTTGATTTTCTTAAATGACTAGAATACCCTTATCTTAAAATGTTGGTTTAAGGTGATTTTAAGTTAAACACTGATTCAAGATGCAAGCTGTTTGCATCTGAAACCATGCTGGATAAAGGAGATCAGGTCAAATGAGGACACTGCTGATTGTCATAAGGGAATAGCGACTGGTTAAATGTAGGTCCCAGATGACACAGATATCATCAAAACTCATCCTAAGCTGGCAGAGAGGTGGTATTTGCACATTTAAATCCCACAGAAAACCTCCTACAGCTGTCAACACAATGAAATAAAAGTGATTAATTTCATTTTTGCCAGATGCTACTGGAAGATAATCCAGCCGCCAGTTGTGCGAGTGTCTTGTCATGTTTTTTGTTGCTCTGAAAGGCAAAACACAAGAGAACCAGTCTCTGATAATGTTATGATATGATATACAGTATGGAAAGTTTGTGGCAGTGGGCAACGTGGGGACGAGGATTGCAGAGCAGAGATTACAGGTTTTCTAGTTTCGTGATGTAACTTCTTCAGGGATAAGCCTCTTACGTACATTTGCATGCAAACATATGCGGGATTGGAGTGTTGCAGAAACTCAAACAATTGCAAACAAAGACGTAACTGTGGTAAACAGAACAAATTTGACACAGACAGCGATACCTTTTCAGTTACATAGGTGAGTGAAAACAACCTGATGAAGTGCCATTGGATTCTGTAATAACAGACTGCTCATTACTACTTTGATCTTAGTTTCACTGGAGCAGCTCTGCAGCATTTTTGCTTGGTCTTGCAGAAAAGTAACTCTGAAACATGTCTGAACAAACAGCCAAGGCTCTGTTCTGCTGCGGGGGATTCCCTTACAGTTGGGAGAAAGAGCTCGTAAGATCAGGTGGCTCTGTTTGACATGTCTCACTGAAAGGCATTAGAAAGGAGACGAGAGGCGATGATGGAAATGTGAGAGGAACTAATTGTTTGTAGCGCTTAAAGATTTAATGACGTATAAGTGTGGCATCGGATTACTGGGCTGTGCTGCGGTTGAGAGGCTGTGACATCAGGGGTTTGTCGAGAAAATTGAATGATTTTGACAAAATGTGTTAGAGATATTCAAGGAAGAGTATTTTGCTCTCACGTCTTTAAAGAAGAGCCGGTGCTGCAACCAAGACTTTGAACCCAAATGAAGTGAAAGAAAATACAGGTTTACAACAGCAGCATTCATTACTGTCAAAAGCTTTGTGAGGGAAAGGGGAATAAGAGCCACGCTAAATCATACCACGTGATAAACTATTTGTTATTTTTAAAAAGTAAGCTGCTAGTTTAGTCTCTCACCAGCTTTTCCAGGTATGGACTACAGACAGGCCAGTTCAGTTCATCTTCTACTACAAAGCTATGCTGTTGTGATAGATGTAGAAAGCAGTTTAACATTGTCTTACTAAAATATGCAAGGCCTTCCCAGAAAAAAAAACATTGTCTGAATGGGAGCATGTATTGTTCTAAAGCCTGTAGCATTCAGCATTATTCCATAGGCACTAATGCTCCCTCATACCATAGGAAACTGGCTTTTAAACTGAGCGCTGATAACAAGCAGGACGATGCCTCTCGTGGA
Organism: Andinoacara biseriatus; assembly: GCA_015108635.1. Lineage (NCBI taxonomy): Eukaryota > Metazoa > Chordata > Actinopteri > Cichliformes > Cichlidae > Andinoacara > Andinoacara biseriatus. Next base: position 12,699 of record VUQJ01039218.1, on the reverse strand, counting down.
CATGGTATCCATGTTTTTTGCTGAACAAATTTCATATTTGGATTTCTCTGATCACAGAACAGTTTTCCACTTTGCCTCAGTCCATTTTAAATGAGCTTTGGCCCAAAGAAAGATGGCAGTGCTTGGTGATCATGTTCACATGTGGCTTCTTCTTTGATAGAGCTGCGTTTGTGGATGGCAGGGTGAATTGTGTTCACAGACAGTGATTTCTGGAAGCGTTCCTGAGCACATGCAGTGATTTCCATAACAGAAGCCTGTTTTTAATGCAGTGTTGCCTGAGGGCCCCGAAGATCACGGGCATTCAGCATTGATTTTCAGCCTTGTCCAGTGCACGCAGAGATTTATCCAGTCTCTGAATATTTTGAAGGAATTATGAACTATAGATGATGAGATGGTCCAAGTCTTTCCAATTTTGCATTGAGGAACATTGTTCTGAAATTGTTCCACAATTTGTAGATTCAGTTTTTGCACATAGGTGAATCTCTGCCTCTAAGATGCACTTTGCATACCCAATCATATTACCGACCTGCTGCCAGTTAACCTACATAGTTGCAACATGTTCTTCCTTTTCCAGTCTTTTGTTTCCCTGCCGCAACTTTTTGAGACATGTTTCTACCATCAAATTTAAAATAAGCTAATGAAAAAATGTAGTGTCTCCTTTTAAACATTTTAGATGTTTTCTATGTTCTATTGTGAAATAAATATGGGTTTGAGATTTGAGAATACTTTTTTTTTCCCTGTTTTTTGTTTTGTGGACCAGTAAAACTGGTCAACCGGTTTACGTAGCATCCAGTGAAGGGAAAAGTTTGCATTGGACACTGTGGTTATTTGTGGGCTGTCAGTGTGACATACTCAGAGTAATGTATAACCACATTCAGTACAGATGTGTACATGCTAACCCTGAAGAAGCACTGCTTTAAAGTGCACTCTTCCCAATTGCAGGGACTCTTGAAAGAGTGCTGTATTATTATTTTTCATCACTAGTTGGTAATTTGCATGCTTGGTGCTTTCCTTGGACAGACTCCTTTCTCAGGCTCACTCTCAGGAGGGAGCCACACTCTGCAAACTTATCAGACATTGTGTTTGTATGACACACTTCATGCTGGTTAGTGGCTACTGAAGAATTTTATAAACCGTTTCAAATGGCTCTGAAATGCACACACACACACACACACACACACACATACAAAACTTGTGCAATGTTTAACTTTGTCCATTAAATTGTTCTCAGTTCTGGAGAACACTGAGTCTATAATTTATAATCTCTTCTTCAATCTTAAATTGAGAACAGCTTTTTCATCTCTTTAAATATGGATTTTTTTGAAACATCATATCAAAGCGTTATTTTAAAGTCAAGTCTATCACACAGGCCCTGTCTAGGGAGTTTCCATAGCTTATAATTATTCTGGAATGTCCTGTAAAGGTGATGCATGCTTTTTTGTGCATGTCAGGAATGTTGACCAATACTTGTAAATCAAATAGCCTTTTGTAATCTCATTCACACTCGTGACCCACTCCAGGATGAGAGTGTTTGTTCCAGGTCTGAGAGGCTGAGAGTTCCCTCGGTCTGCTTTGCCCTTGTGAATTTCCGGACCTCAAACTAACTCACTGAGGCTCCTCTGTGCTTTAATGTGTCAGCTTAAACTAGGCTCTGTGTTATCAGTGTAAATATGAAACTACCTTTCTCCGCCCAACTTCTCTGCATGATTTCCCACTAACCCTTAAACTGAGTAATATTTCCCACGCACTAAGGCAATAGACAGCAAGCTCTGACCTAATGATCTCATCCCATTGCCTGGAAAATTTCAGTATTTGTTACTCAGCTGCCGTTTTCCCCTCTGCGTTGTACCTTTATTCGTAATCTGCTTTGAAGGTCGACCAGGAAATAATGCCACTCCTCGTTTAAGAAACCCGTTTGCAGAGCAAACAAGAGTAGTGCTTAACTTGTTTATATTTTCTTGGGAAATATGCCCTGAAGGGCAAAATTCTCTGAGAAGAAAATCTGGAGTGTTATCAGGGAGAAAAAAGAAAAAGTGTGAGGAAATGGCTGCCTGTGCCAAATCACTTAAAAGTGGTCTGTATCTGTGCTAAAATTTAATGGGTTATTTCTTTGTCCATGCTTCACATCTCCACCAAGTTGGTGTTTTTTTTGCCTAATATTGTCAGCAGACAACAAACTGCACTGAAAACAACTACAAACAAGGTGAAATGAGGAGCTGCAGAATAAAAAAAACATATTTGCAAGCAATTCTTTTCTTCACAAGTGGCCTGATTGGTGACCGCTTGTCCAGCTGGTTATGTTGAACCCTGCTGAAAAGCTTTCATCTAGTAATGAAGAGGCTGCAATACTGTGTAAGAGCTGATCAGGAAATACGATTTGTACATGAGTAAAATAATCTTCAGATATGCCTTTTAGTTGGTTAGTATGTAATGTATAAAACTGCATTTGCTCTGCTCACCTTCTTAAACTCAACCACAGCCACACCTTTCCTCTCACATCCTCCATGACTCACCCACACCCTGCTCTGTTTTCTTCTATCTGATGTAGATTAGGAGTCAGGTTTAGCCAGGTGGATCTAGAAATGCTGTCTCTTACGGCCTCTTCCCTGGATCTGTCTGCCCACGCATTCGATTATTTTGTGCAATCTAATGAGTAGTAACACCGAGAGCATCTCTGCCTACAGACACTCTCACTGAACCATGGACAAGCCCTGCACAGACTCGAGTGTGGAACACAAAATCAGACGGCAGCTGAGTCAGAGCATACTCTCCTCTAAGCTTCCCTCTTACTATTGAGTGTCAGTTTCCCTCAGGCTACAGGCTGAGAGGAACTGTAGGTTCCTGTACTGACATATCCATCGTGACTGTAAGCTTTGCAAAACCAGACTAAAAAGTTGTAAGCTGCAGGATTTCAGTCTTTAAACTTCTCAACTATTAAGACAACGATAGAAGTTCACAGCCTGCAGAATACTGATAGTATAGTTACGCAATGATATCCTTGCATCTGGACTGTTTCACATGTGCTTACCATATTGTCCTTGGATAGTTTTGCTATTATTTCCAATCTTTCACAGCATGCCGTGACCTTGCCAAAAGATTTAAAAAAAAACTCACTGTTGATATATTGTGATTCGTATTGGGGCAGCTCAATTTGCCCATAAAATATCATCAAATGCTCTTTAAAAAAGCAAAGCCAATTTAGAAGTGCCAAAAACTGTAGGGGCCACTTGAGGCTGGCTTCTAAAGGGAGTAACTGCCCATTTTTAAAGCAGAAATAAACATATTTACAGCCTGGTACAAAAATGGTTTTGGCCTTTATGGATAGCGTCTCCTTTCATTGCAGCATTGAAGGGCTGAATTTATGTATATCCATCTGGATATCCATCTGGATTTAAAAATGAATGGAAACAATTTAGGGACATGGCTGCTTTTATTGGAAGGTGCTCAGACACAGGCAGTCAATCAGTGTCTGCTGTGTGTCTTTTTGTCATACCTTTTATAGGTAATGGATCCAGTTTACTAACCAAGCTTGCTAGCATTAGCTGATAACTTGGCATGTCACCCTTTTATGCACATATGGTCACTTCAAGCCCCCCAAAAGCAACACGGCGGTGATCAAAATGCTGCAGTTGAAGCTCCAAAATTAGGACACCAAACCAATGGGTGAAATAATGGTGGTAATTTAACCTGCTTGATATATGCACTTAAATACACACATAAAAGCTGGCGTGGTGGCTTGTTGGTTAGCAGTATTTTCTCACAGCAAGGGGTCCCTGTGTTTCAATTGGGCTAGGGTGGATTGAGTTTGCAGGGTGAACCAGCTATGTGGGTTATGTCTGCGAGGTCCCACCATCAGAAATATGTTAGGTTATTCTCCTGTCACTGTTGCCTTGATCAAGACAGGGGCTTAGAGCTGGATTTGGCTGCCTGGGTGCTGTCCCTAACCAGCAGCCTCTAACCTGCATTTAACCTACTCTAATACTAAGATGGATTATTCACAGAGAATACATTTCCCTCCAGGTATTACATAAGAATATTTTACTGTCCCTAAATCCATGATTCAGAGGAGCTCAGCACATGAGCTTCCACGGTGTTCCACAGGGCTGCAGGTAATACAAAAAGGATTTGTTCCAAAAACCAAATCAAAGACATAAGAGACAGGCCATCAGATTCAAGTTTCTACTCTAAACTACTGTTAATAGACTGAACTAATTACACCAAGGCTAAGACCAGGACTGCAATTAACTCTGAACTCATTTAATAAGCAAAACTGCAAAAGACAACTAAGGGGAAAGGTCAGTGTTGATGGAGGTGGGGAAACCAACAAAACCACTCTGCCTGTCTTTATGTGCATGCAGGAGAGCCTGAGCATCCATTCAGCACCGCGGATAAACCAGAGAGAGGTGGTCAGTAAGGGGGCTTTGCCATCCTGTTAACATCCGCTCACATAAGAATACGAACAACTAAAAGTTGTTTGTATTTTTTCAACTATTTTAAACTAAAAATCTTTTAAGGAACCAGAACCAAAGTTGAAGGTAATGTTTTGGGATTCCGTGGTGGAACGTGATGACACATCATCTTTCTGTCTACATAAGTGTCTCATTAAATGTATTGTCTCTGCTTCTGGACCATCTGGCTCCACGTGTCTGCCCATTGTCAGGCAGCAGACATTCAGTCTCACTGCCAGAGCTGCTTCTGTCTTATGACAGAAAAATTCACCATTCAGCGCCGCTGCAGCCTCTCTTCCTGCCGCCGCTCTTGGAAATATTAACGGATTACCCCTGCGCTGACCTTTCATGGGCTGAGCTCTTAATGTTTCCACAGCAGACAGCTGTAAATAATATCTCATAGTAATGGCTCTCCTTTCTGTCATATTACTGTGCTTTCCATTTATGAAGTGTGATGGCTGCTCACATTTTTTTGTTAACAGGGAAAATAAAGGTCTCAGTATATTCTGTGAATAAGGCGTATGGCTGGAGAGCATAATGAGTTTAATTAATGACCAGATAACTTGGTCTGCATGGCTGAAGGGCACCGCCTCGTTTAGCGAGCTTCAGATTTTTGTTTTTAATAGCAAACGCCCCTCCTCTTACCGGAAACTGTGCCAGCAGGCCTGTCGTTGTGGAGAGCTCAGCCATCTGCCACTTTGAGAGTGTGACACAATTTGTGTGTGTGTGTGTGTGAGAGAGAGAGATGCCAGCACAGAATCTCGCGTGGGTGTGTGTGAGCCTGTGATTGGGCAAACAGTCTGTGGCATAATAATTTTTTTTCGAGCCCAGTCTGTGTTTATGCTTTTTTTTTTTTTTTTTTTGTTTTGTTTTTTTTAATAATTTTTTTTTTTTTTTTTTAAAA
>VUQJ01039217.1:11008-23326 GCA_015108635.1 Andinoacara biseriatus | reverse complement strand
TGAGGAAAAATACATGTGCTCTTCAAACTGCATTTTAGGTAATATTCGCAAAACAAAGCAGATCTAAGTGAAATATAAACTTGAAACAAATATATGCAACATCCCTGAAGAAATAAATAATCCATTAGACCCTTGTAACCATTTTCGTTTAGGAAATAAAACTTCTGAAGCCTTTCTGCAAACTAAATCTTGCTCTTTTTTTTCGTTATTTAAATCTATATTTAGATGTTAATACTGAAACCGACATAAAGACCTGAAAATGAAGACAAATGAATGAATGACAGAGTTGTTCTGGTATGTGGTATTACTGCCACACTACCATCTCTCCATCCATCACTGGCTAACACTGCATGTAAGTCTGTGTGTGTCTAAAGGGGGAAGAGGAGGAGGATAAGGAGAGAGGAAGAGGAGAGGACATTGGAGGCCACAGTGCAAGTTCCTCATCCATCATTCTGTAAGACCAAACTTTAGAAGCAAAGGAAAGGGCGAGGGGAGAGGCTGAGAAGAGATGTTTTCTCAGAATGATTCTTTGCTTCCTTCCACTTTTCCTCATGTAATCAATGAGGCAAAGCCATTCCCTCGATGTTTCAACAGTACAGGAATTCCTCCGTTTCTGTGACTCACCCTCTACAGCTAACGACTGTCGCCCCTTCTGGCCAACCCGCTGCACCACCCTTCCTCTAGCTACAGACAAACGGGGAAGGGTCAGAGAGAGAGAGAGAGAGAGTAAGAGAGCGGGAGGGAGGGGGAGGCAAGACAGGACAGGGCCTTTAGTCTAGAGATCATTACCTTTACATTATTAATGTATGGCCAAACCACAAAGGACATTCACAGACAATGAGGAAGAGAGTGACTGCTTCTCTGCTCTATACACCAGAGCTCATAGAGAAGGTAGATTCCAGGGTTAAAGTTGTGTGTGTGCGCGCCCTAAATGACTTCAAAAGACCACTAATGAATGAGGTATTCAGTGAATTTCTTTGCCAATGTATCTTTTTAATTTAACAATATCAATATTTTATCATTAGCCCTGACTATCAAACTTCATCTGCACCACAGTCTGTGCATACATTTAAGTGTATTTATCAAAGGTGAATATACTACTGAAAAAAACAACTGAAACCAAATAAAAGTCAAAGAAAGTTTGTTTTGTTTTTTCAAATCCAAATAAATGTAGAAACATGGAAAAGCTGGTGTGTTTCTATGTGCATGTAAGGCAGGTTTGGCAGACAATTTTGTGAAGCTGTGAGCATAATTAAGGAGTGTGCGGTGTCTTTCATTAAATGCTCAATATATCTTGTGTTTTCTGGATCATTTAAGCCCCATTACAGAACAGTGGCACTGCTTTAATTTCTAAAGTGCCTTTCAAAGGCATCACCTCAGGCGCTTATTTCTGCTCTGTCACACACACGTATGCGCACGCATACTTCTGCATGTACACATCATATGCACCACATTTGTGCTAGCATGCAAGAAATGTCGGTACCCACACACCTGCATTTTTTAACTCACATATACAACAAATAGAAAACTAAACAAACAAAAAAAAATCACAGTTTAAAACTTTGTCTCCTCTCTGCTCATTATCTGCAACTGTCCCACTGTGAATCATGCTGTACAACAGATGACAGCAGCGACTGAGGCCACTGTCTTGGCTGCCAGAAGCATTTGACTTGCCAGCTCGGCCAGAGGATGAACTCCTGGACGAACTGGTGCCAAGGTCAGATTCTCTGAGTGCGTTTGTGCGAACGCAGGAATACTTGTCCATTTAGCTCAAGGTGTTAATGCTGATGAAGTCTGTTTGATTACTGTATATTCACTGTTGTTAACGTTACAGGAGGGGAAAAAAATCGGTTTGCGCTACTGCAAATTTGATCTTGAGTAGCTGCATGTGAAGGTATGTGAGAAGTGTCTGCTGAGCCAGCTGCAGATTGAAGGGAGGTGGAGGTAAGAGGAGTGTTGTTCAGAGCAATTGATACATTGTGAATAGAGTGGGCTTCCTGTCCGGGTTTTGTGGCTAAAGTGCTAAATGCTTCAGGAAACCAGATACACTTGCATATCCTCTAAAGAGATAGAGGTCCAGGGTGGAAAGAGAAAAAGTAGAGAAAGAGCAAGTCACTCTGAGGTTTCACTGTAGCCCTCCTGCATCTTCTGTTAGCGCAAGATTACTCAAACTGTTGGCACTACAGCAGCCGTGATGGCAGTTTGAAGTCAAAGAAGGGTTCATTTCTCAGCAAATGCCTTTGTTGTTTGTTCTCCTTCTCCTCTCTAATGAGATGGAATGTGGCTAAATTAGCAGCTGAGAGGCAAAGCTTCATTTACAAGACAATCAAATGATCCTTTACAAAACACACTCAATATGCATTAGATGTCGGCTTTGTGAATATAGGATGGCCTCTTTATGCACTCAAATGAGGAGGGGGGAGTATTTGGATGGTGCGCAGTGGTGAAAAATGCCAAACTGAAATCATCCATCACCATGCAATAAAAAGGCCTGCAGCGCTCTGAGTGGGTGAGAGGAGTGAGATGTTTGTAGTGGCCCACTGGGTTTCCCCTCTGTGAAGGAGGGAATGCGTAAATGAACGTGTAAATGTTAAAAAATGTTCTTTTTATTAGACGAATTGCATCATTAAATCACATTATAAAAACAAAAAATGCACCATTAATTTCCTCCCCAAACAGCCGTAAGTACACGTCTCTCTGTCCCAGTGCCCATCTCTGTGTACCCCCATGGGGCGTCAATCTCAAAGCTATTCCATTCCATTATACTGATCAGTCCGGCAGGGGAGATCTATGAACACATGTTTGGGAATGGATGAGACAGAAGTGAAGGCAAAAACAGAAAAAAAAAAAAACAACTTTCTAATTGTGTGTAGGCTTGTTTCTCTGAAACAGACATGCCAGCAAACAGGTAGTATCTCCTTTCCACTTTTTGCCCTTCCTCCATCAGGACATGAAAGGTGGCATGAATAATAGATGAGGGAGGTGATGAGATCAATCAGAGGCTATCAGTCCGGGTGATAGGAGTGGACAGAGTAGGATGTAGATCTGCTCCAGACTAGAACAGCAGGTCTGCTGTCAGTGATAGGAGGAAGAGGCGCAGATAAGCTCAGATCTGTAAAACACGGGGATGTCTTGACTAGAAAATCCAAATATATGTACAGAGTAGAATGAGAAACATCTCGTTGCAAGCCGGCATCCACACCCATCCCTGCATCCATTGACCTCCTGCACCTCTGCATCTCACATCTGTGACAATGCCACCGCTGCATGACAAATGCAAACAAAAGGTTCACCTATTCATCACTGTAGAGAGGAGGGTGGGGCTAATTATACAGCTGTGAAAATTATGACATTCTGCTGTTTGTTTGTCCTCTAAGAGATTACAATGCTGAGGATGAAGGTGGAGAGGGGCAAAAATAGCCCTACAGCTTCTCCTCCTTCATGGGCCTCATGAAGGAGGAGAGACACACAAAAAGACGGACTCGCTAACACACATACACACAAAATACAGTTTGCATCCGTACCACCTCGTCTTCGCTTGCAGGCATGATTAATCCAGTGCAGCGTGAGAAGATTTTGACCCTAAACAGAAAAGTCCTGTTGAGGCTGCAAGAGGCACTGATTTATGTTGGTACCACTCCATCCACATTAATTATCCCCATGCAGGTGCAGGCCCAAATTCCTCATCCCCCAGCTGTACCCGTATGCTGGGATGCACTGGAATACACACACACACACACACACACACACACACACACACGCAGACACAAATAAAAAAATAAATAAGGCAAGCGCATGCAGCCTGCCCTCATTGTCGTGCCAGGCTGTACTTATGGTGTCTGGGTGGCACAGCGAACACTGGCCGTCACAGCCGTGAAGGATTGTGCACCCAGATTTAGCACAAACGCAAATAACAAACCAACTGCAAACACGAACAGACGCACACAGAGTTTGTCCTGAAACGTCGTCCCTGGCAGGACTGCTTTTCCTGACTCCACTTTTTCTCTGAGAAGCCGCAACACATCGTAAGAATGCTCCCCTACAAGTTTTAAAACATTAAAACTGAGCTTTAAATTAAACTATTACAGTACTGAAATTATGGAAACAATGATCCAGGTTCAGGACCATACTAACCACCTCTGCTCCCCACTTCAACCTTATCCACTACAACTTATTTGTCATCCTCCACGCCTCCATTTCTTTCCCCTTTATTGGTTTTGTTGAGAAGTTATTGTCCCCAGGTGACACCCGGCTCGCAGCTACACCTGCGTTTGTGTCTGCGTGTGTGTGTCTGTGTGGTACGAGCAGCTCTACCACTGTGCTTCCTATAACAGAGCTAGTGGTGTGTGATGTGTCACTGAGAGCTCAACTCATTATGGCCTACATTAGCACCCTACCTCGCCCTGATTAGTCCCCCGCTGAGCTGAAATCCACAGTACAAATGTGTTTCTGTGTGTGTGCGTGCGTGTGTGTGTGTATGTGTGTGTGTGTGTGAGAAATCAAGACGAGACAGACGAAGTGAAAACGAAGCACAGAAAGAGAGAGAGAAACCTTTCTTCACTCTAGAATGAACACTGTCTCTTCATCCCTGTGACAGCTTCCTCATTTTTCTAATACAAATGGCTGCCAGTGCTGGTCGGCATGCATCAGGAGCTTGGGAGTGGGCCCCATCACTGCTCCTCTGTCGCTCTCATTTATTACCCAGTTTGTTTGCACTCTTATCCGCGGCCTTGCCCTGCCGGCCCATCCATCAACACACAGACACACTCAGACACACACGTACAGGTCTGCCCGGCAATTGTCAGCACCTAGTATTCCTGGGTATGAAGCACACAGATGTATATGTAAGTAATCCTCTCACATTTACATGAGCTTTTATCTGGACACCAACGTGGAGATAAGGGTCTAAAATAACACACTTACGTGTGTGGATCAAACGGTGAATTCTCCCACATTTGTTTTTCCTGTCACACCACTTCATCACTGTCATCTGTTCGTTAGCTCGATTTCTTTCCCTGCTCTCATTTTTCAATACATAAAGACTGTCTACCAATCACAAATTCCCAAGAGGACCAGTGTGTGAAAGAGCATAGCATTGGTCAAATCCGCTCTCATCAATATCAGTCAATATGCATAATCTTACAGATACATCAATCAATAGCTTCAAGAATGCCCGGGCACAGATCGTGCTATCCCCTCAGGGGATCTTTGAACATGCTCATGCAGTGCAGAGCAAAACTGTGGAAATCCAGCTGATCATAATAGCAACACCTTTATTAAGCCTAGCAGAGTGGTGGTGGTTATCTTTGTGGAAAATCAGACAGCTCAAGCAAAGAAAGTGACAAGTAAAATGTATGTATTATTTTTTTAAATATGTAAACTTTACACTTAAACAAATCCATCCATCCTCTTAGACTTATTTGTCAGAACAAGAGGAAATGTACTCCAGCTTATTACTCTAAGAAACATCTGACCAAATAAGAAACACAGCGGAGCTTCTTAAAGGGTTGGAATTTGTAGTTTGTAGGCTGAAAGGACAGCACAGTTTGGAGATGAAGCCTGCCGCACAATTCTAGCTATAACTTTCAAAATGGCACAACTTCAGAGAACGACATCCTCTAAGAAACTTTTTTTCTAAGATGCTCAATATATTGCAGTATAAACACATACAACTTATAATGTCGATGAAATACGTGTTTCCCCGTTTTATTTTCCAGTATAAATGTATTAAAAATACCAAAAGTCGTGATCAATCACATGACCTTCGGGCGTGTAAAACCATCAGTGATGCTTTTCCAAGACACAAATCCCCACACTGATTATAAAGCTGAGAGATGCTTCTTTGGAGTACCAACGGTACACCCATATTTTAACTTGGAGACCTGAGCCCAAAACAAAAGTTTAATTCTGGCCTGTCATGTTAAGTAACAGAATTATTGCCAGTGGGAGATAGCTGATACAGCCTGCTGTTGGTCATTTTAACCTCCAACAGCAATGAGTAAAGCTGCTATCACATTTCACATTTGGACGCTATAACTTGCTTGCATTGTTTGCCCTGCAAAGCCCCCGTGTATTTCACAGACTGTAGATAGAATAGTCAGCAGATTATTGGGTCATTGAGATGCTTTGTATGAGTTGTAGCTCTAATGGGAAAGTCGTACAATAGGCAAGACTAGGTGGATTAAGTTATTAAGTTACCATCTTTTGTGTAATTAAACAAGTATTACAAATAAAATTTTACTAAAAATGTTATATGCACCGCTTTTTCGGTGCACTAGACAGCACTGAGACTGCAGCATAGATTTCTCATACTGTCTCAAGGTCACATCACTGAACAAAACCAATCACCTTCCTGTTAAGTGCTACTTCACTAAAGCCATATTTTTCTCTTCCAGGGATGGATTAGACAGAGATAATCAATACTGTTAATTATGTCTACTGGAGGTCTTACCTAAACAGACAGTTCAAGTGGGAAATGTTCAAAAAAATAAAGGTTAATTCTTTACACTGAGTAAAAAAAATTAAATCCCAGTACAAATCCTTATAAAACTTTGTGGTTTACATCATCCATCTATAACAGTGAAGAATTCTTTCATATGCAAATTAAGCACAAGGGAACTTGATGAAAAATACTGATCTGCTTCATCATTAAGATATTTTCACATTTAAACCAGTGTGTGACCACGCATACCCAGTCTCTCTCTCTCTCTCTCACACTCACACACACACACACACACACACACACTCACACAGAGCATGTTTTGGGGGCCAACTGCCAGCAAATGAAGGATCTCCTTCCCAATTCACTTGTTATTGTGCTGTCCGGGTGACAAGTATACCTATAGAGTGAGTATTTATTTCCGGAATGTTTTGTTCCGTTTTTCTGCAATGATGAATGTTTCTTTTATAAATCCATCGCCAGGCCTTTTAAACCATAAACAATATTTCTCGAGCCCAGATTCCTTGTGCAGCAGTCTTGGGGAACCTTGAGATTTCCTGGCTCTGATTTAATGGCTCGTAATTCTTGAAAGGCAATCCTTCTTCACCCTCTGACGCTCAGATGCACCATCGTTCGGGCAGCCCACCACACTTGCCCTGTGCTCCTCTCCAGATCCCCAGGCCAGTCCAACGCCAGATAAAACTATTCAGCTGGAAACACCACCACGCCGTTTCCATCAGTGGCACCGGATGATCTGCTGGGGGCTGACAGGACAGGGCTTCCTGATACAGTTTTTTTTTTTTTGTAGATTTTGTAAGTAATGCTGCTGGTGAATCTGAGGCCCGTTTATGTTCATGTGTGCTAACAGATCAGTGACAACAGGAAGATAATATTTTGATGTGTATTATGCTCTCAGTTTATCTCATATTCTCATTTGTTTTTAATGATGAAACAGGCTACACTGAGTATGGCACTTGGCCAATTTAACATGTTTAAAAGGGGAAACATATCATCACTTATAAAAGGTGTCTTAAAGACACCTGTTTTAGGCTTTGCCACCTGTGTGCTTAGGATGAATGAAAGAACTTCTAATCTAGAAAATCCAGGCAGTCTAAATAATGGACACATTCTTTTACATATAGCAGATAAATATTAACATTCTTTGTGGACCAAACAGGTATAAATGGGCAGATGGTGTATGAATGAGGAAACAAAAATGTGAACTTGAATGCAAAGTTGAAATTTAAATTAAGAGTTGGTTCAGACCTACAGCTACAAGCGTTGCATGAAAGGAAACCATGCAAGAAACCATACAAGACGGCCCTGAAGGGAAGTTGGCCATTCAGAGGGCACAAAACAGAAAACGCTTAATGCATATATCAACTTTCCTTCTTTTGCAACTGGATATAAGATAAGCCAATTAAGCAACATGCACAATATAATTTGGGGCTTCACACTGTTTAAGAAACTTATGGCAATTATTACTAAGCAAGGATCCTTGATAATGCCTTCAGACCCTGCAGACATGCAGCTCAATTTGTCACCACAGGTCTGCGCAGTATTTAAAAACAATAACCAGTAGGTGGATTTTAGTGGTATATGCTGTAAAAACGTTGGTGACTTTAACCTAAACTTTTAAACTAAACATTATCGTAGCATCTCTCCAGGCACCTTTTATTGTGGTGGCACGTGGCAGAGGTTAAGCTGATTTTAAAATGTGCACTAAAAGCACCCCAGCAAGTCAGCTAAGTACAAGAGAAAAAACAACAGCAAGTTGAAAAAGCAATCATTAAGCTGGTATCACTAATTGTGTTCCTTCCTCTCCTCGTGTATAATCCCTGGTTCCTTGCTTTGCCTTCATTAACAATGGATGAATTAATTAGAAACCTTCACAGGATTTCTGCACAGTGAACCCAGGAGATAAAACACATCCTATTCCTCAGACCTGATCCTTTCCTTCTTTTTTCTTTTTTCCACTCACTCCTCTCTCTGCTCTTAATTGTATTGTTTGCTTGTTGTGTCGATAGCAGGATTAATTTCACTATAGATCAGGATTATTGACCTTCTCGTCAATGTTATTTCATTTCTGTAAGGTGCTAATTATAGGGAACAGGGGAAAGCAAATTGCACTGTAACTTGCCTCACTTGCTTTCCAATAAAACAGAAAGAAAACAACATTCATTTCCTCTTAGCTGCTTTCCTTGGTGAGGTAAATTCAAACATTATCGCACTATCTATGACATATAGAGGGGACACTGTTAGCGACTGTTTTACTTGATTGGTCAACTTTATAGTCACAGCACTGTTGATTACTTTGACCTATTCCTCTCCAACAAATGCCATTCTTGTCACACCGCTCCCTTCTTGGTTTCCTCACTTCATTTCAGAGAAGGGGAGGGCACAGTTCATAAACAATTAACCGCCTGGATAAGTGATACACTCAAGCGCTAACAGACCTGAAAAACATTGTGTTAAATTCTGGTAATTGACTGGAGGGAGGTGAGCATCAGGCCACTGAGACTGAGCAGGCAGCACCTTCGAGCTGGTGCTGGAAAAAAGGGTGGTTGACACTTTTGCACCATTATCATCTCATAAAAGGTGACACAGGGGCACACTTTTTTTTCAAGGGGAATGTGGAAGGCAACTATATAAATGTCTTTGATTAGGCAATTACAGCCAACAAATCAAAAAAGGTCTCCAAGTACAGTAATTTGCCACCATTATGGTCGTTTTGTGAGTGAATCTACTTCCAAAGGTCTACCCAAGTACAATGAGCCCTAAGACCTTCTTATCCACCCGTTTCTTCCTCTCTCCACCCCTCCCTTCTCCAGCAGTCCTCTAATGAACTGAAAGGTCAGAGCACTAATAAAACTATTAGCAGAAATGAATCTCTCAGATGTGTTAATGCACTTTTAATTCCTGTTAGCAAATTTCATCCCCCAGCAGTTTGCTGCCCGCTAATGAGAAATAAAACGCCCCGCTCTGGGGAAGGGGGATGGGGGGAATGGGTCGATGCTCCGGCTACTCCATAGCACACTCCATACACGCACACCCACACACACACAAGTCATATACACTAACACTGCACCTTACACCACCCTGGATGTGCTGGATGTTATTCACGGACCGAGGCCTGTTTTCAGCCCTGTGATTCTGCAGGGTTAATTAAAGAGCACATCTCCATCTGTTCTCATTCAGCCTCAGCTCAGTCTCTCCCCATCAAGCACACAAGACAGTCACACATACACACACAAAGTGAATCACGCTTTGACTCTCCTGGCGCTCTTCGGCACACAGACAAGAAACTTGACAGTGTGGTGTTCACAGGGACACAGATAAACATGCTGGGACTTAAAGAGATGATCTGAGCTCTCAGCTTTCCTGACCTGACTAATGAGGTACAGACAGATGACCTGACCCTGATGTCAACCGCTAACAGACCTAGAGAATATACAACCACTGTAGACAACGTGTCAATGTGTCTGTCAGCTCAGCTGCTACATATGACCTTTCAGGGAAATCAAGGTTCAAAGTGTTTTGTTGGCCAACTTTTTCCACTTACAAGGTGCATATGCTAGTGGAAAAAGTCCATTTGACAAACTCAGTCCATTAGTGAATAATTAATGTATTATTGCTCTTACAACTGGAAGCAGCGAAAATGTGTCCAGGAGCTGAATTTACTGAGTCAGAATCTATAAAATATATATCTGAAATATAACTACAGCATTGTGCGACACTCTTGAGCAACATTCACATTCTTTTTTTTTATTTTGATAGGAAAATGGAAAATAGGTGAAGCAATTTATTGAAACATGCAAACATACAGTCCATAAGACAAAAACAATTTATACAATTCTAACAAGCTTGAAAGTCAATATTTGGTACGACCACCTTTATTCTTCAACAGAGCCTGAACTCTTAGCCAAGCCTTCCTGTAATTTCCTTAAGGAATAGTTCTCCAGGCTTCTTGAAGGGCATTCAAAGCTCTCTGTCTTTCTCGCCGGACCTCCCTGTGTACATACTGATAACAATTTGAACCAAAATTATACATTTGGATTAATCACTCCGTAAGACTCGTTGTCACTGATTTTCAGTCCAGTTCTTGTGTCACTTGGCATACCTTACCCTTTTCTCCCTGTTTCATTTTTCCATTCAAACCACTTCTGATGAGGCTTCATTGAACAGTAGATGGATCAACTGGAGGGCCAGATGCATCTTTCACATCTTGTATCAGGTGTTTCCTGGATTTTTTTTACTGCTTCTTAAGGACATGACTTTCAGATCCTGTTTATCTGGTATAGAAAGTTTTTTTTAAGCCTGTCACTTCTTTTTTCCTCCACTTGTCCAGCTTTCTCAAATTTTTTTTAAGGGAACACTGCACACCATGCTGAGACATGCCAAGTTATTGGATAACTGTTCTTTGGGAATCACCTTCTTTGGGAAAATACTGTTTTGTGCTGTCAAACTGCTTCACCTTTGGCATTTTTCATAGCTTTGGCTAAAGAAATAGGAATAAATTATGTGTTTTTGTGACAGGCTAAAGTAAGTGCCTAAAGATACAATTTAAAACTAGTTATTTGCTAAGTTGTCTGCTATATGTAGGCAAAACACTGGTTTATCTCTGAGTTTTTTATTTTTACATGACTCATAGGTGTTAAATGGCTTAATAAAATGGAAAATGGTCAAGCACAAGGAGTGCACTGAAAATGAGTGAAGGAAAAAAACAGCCAAAGCCCAAAGAAAACTTCATAAGACCTTCATAAAGCCTGGAGAGCAATTGCTCAAGACCACTTTAAAAATCAGAAAGTCTGGCTCCTTGGAAGCAAAATATAAAGAAATGTGGGATGGCTCAACACATTTAATAGTAATGTACATTTCAATCACACCTTACCAAAGTGCAAAGGTGACTCAGTTTCCCAAAGACATTGGGACACCAATTTCAAAGAAGATTTGGCAAAAAACAAAGTAAAAAAAATTGTCTTTTATTCATAACCATAGAGGGGGGAGTGAGAAAACAGAGAGCACAAGAAAGAAAAGTGGAGCCCAAATGGGAGGGGCAGAGAATTCTATTATCAAACTAAGCCTTTTAATCAATAAAGAGATAAAAGATATTTTAATCAAAGACATCTTTCCTTGTTTGTATAATGCTTCTGCCGCCACCGTGCATATAATCTTTAAATGCTGAAAAGGATGCATAATGCTCTCCCAGAGAGCCACTCATCCATATAACACAAAATAGGAGCAGTCAGCAGAAACACACACCAGCCCGGCCCGGCTCACAGACACTCCATAGACGCCAAATTACATTAGGATGGGCATATTAAGGGGAATTGCATCCTGTAAACTAGAATATTATTTCTACACACAAATATGCTGCATATGCGCACACACACACACACACACACACACACACACACACAAACACATGCACAAATAATTTTTCAGCATCGTACTCCCCAGTCCTCTGCTCGCTATTAAGTAACAGATCCATATTGTTTTATGTGTGTGCATGAACGCACACACGTAAACCATAAACACAAAGCCTGGTGCTATTAGTGTGAGGGCTGTGTGTCGGACGTGCAGGCATCCGCTGGCCGTGGCTAAAGCGTTTCAATGAGATTACAGGGGTAACCGGAACCCTTCCAGGCCCAGTGAACTGAGCTCACACCAGGATAACAAGTCCAGAGGTGGTGAGGAGGCTGGATCAGGTTCCAGAAGCTAATGGGTCAAATACCAACTGACACTTAATTGAGTGATAAAGTGTGCACATTATGTTGTGTGTGTGTGTGGGTGGGTGGATGAATTAGGAGGTTTTCCTGTTTAATTCTCCTTTAGGTTCCTCTATATGAATACTATTCTTGTTGCAAACAACCTCTTTG
>VUQJ01039215.1:5808-16080 GCA_015108635.1 Andinoacara biseriatus | reverse complement strand
GGTTTTTTTGTATATAAGTAGTGGGAAGTGTCTTCATTATGGTATTATCTTGAACCAGCAGCTTCTGCATTACTGACCTGGATGGTGCTGTTGATTTATGCAGCTTTGTTGAAGATATATGTTTTGCTTTGCTGTTCCTTCCTTTACCAGGGAATCCAAAGTTTTTCCAGTCATCTGTTCTATTAGTTTAATCCCTCCTGGATTTTGATGAGTAATCTTTTTTTTTTTTAATACAGGGAAACAAAAGGAAGGGAAGGAAAACGATCTTGAAAAAATAACAACACACTTCCCTTCTTTGGAGTTTTATCGGTTGTGACTCACAGGAAGTCTTCTGAGACAAATATAAATCATTCAACTGCATCACCAGCTTGACCGTAGCTGCCATGGATGATGCCAAGACCTCTGGCAGGCCATGGCTTACTTAAAAAATAAGAAGCAACATACGACAACCTGAGCACACATTCCATGTGAGGCATGTGCAAGCTGCTGGAGATACCTTTCACGCTAGAATTCAGCTGCAGATTTACTGTATATTTGATCAAAAGTTCAGGTGGTGATGGTGACTTGGCAGGCTGACTTCTTAGACGGCGAACTCAGTGTAAATTTCTCAATGCTGTTTCTCAGTGTGGTGTGTTGGGGGAACAGTATGACTGCTGCTGACAGGAAGAGACTAGATAGGCTCATCAAAAAGGCCAGTTCTGTCCTGGGCTGCTCCCTGGACTCTATCGAGGTGTGACGGAGAGGAGGATGACAAGAAGGCTGCACTCTATGCTGTCAAATGACTCCCACCCCATGTATGGAGCTGTGACAGCCTTGAGTAGCACCATTAGTGATAGACTACTGCACTGTACTTTTTGTACATCCTGTATTGTATTTTCTTATTTATTTTTAGCTTTTTGATACTTTCTCATTGTGTTTGCTCATCGGATTTATTGTATCTTATTGTGTCTCTGTACAACTACTGCCACTACTACATTGGAATTTCCCCATTGTGGGACAAATGGGATTTTCTATTCTATTCTATTCTATTCTAACAAAGGTGTTTACAGATTGAACACAATTTTAGGAATGGTCTCACAGTCCCACAGAGAAGGTTCATGGATGCACTTCAGGACATGCAGAGGGTTGGGATGATAGAGGATGATATTAGGGACAGGGTGAGATGGAGGCAGGTGTTCTGCTGTGGCGACCCCTAAAGGGAGCAGCCAAAAAAGAAAGAAGCTTTGAGATCAATTAGAACTGCCACACTAACAGCACAGGAAAACTTTGAACACAGACTTTGTCTATATTTAAAGAGGGCAGAGTTTGCATAAAAATGCAAAGTTATTATAAGCACTTGTTTTTGCATTACCCAAGTATAACTATGAAGGTTAGTTAGTCACCATCTGTCTTTGTGTCAGTCTCTGGTTAGTACAATCCACCTTGTAAACTGATAAAGCAGATGTTGTTGGTGCTATTTAAATAAAATCTAATTTATTGTTCATATTATGGCTGGTAAATTCTTTAATGTGTGTCTGTTCATCATGATCTAAACAGCTTTTGCACTTGTGCAGCTGTAGGCTTAGTGATGGCAAAGGGGGTTAGTGGTAAAGGTGGTCGTGGTGGTTGTGGGGGCTCATTAGTGAAGGAATGCAGGCCGAGTGATGCGAAAGGTGTAGAGGGTGTTTCTTTTTGTGTGGGGGGTGGGTAAGGAGGTTTTTCCCTCCACGACAGTAGAAATACTAGGAGGCGGTCTTGATATGGGGCACGACTTCTGTGTGCAGAGCCCAGGTAATCCTGACCCATGTCAAGTGCAAAAGGAGCAGGCTGACAAATCATACAGCCACATGAAAATAGAATGGATTAGCAGATTAAACTTCTTTAGCAGGGGCTCTGTCTATGGCCCTGCTGAGCTGCATTGTTCAGCCATAGCCAAACACCAACCGCTGCATAGCAACATCATCTTAGAGTACTTTTAGGTACGGAAGTGAAGAAAATTCCAGCTAGATTTACTGTGGTGCTTTACATATAGTCAAGAAGGACTCTTGTGGACTTTTCTGCAGTAGAAAGACTTTGCAGGCACCTATTGTGAACAATCGGAATCCCTCTGCCAGTCAGAGCAGCTGCTTCCTCCATCTGTCAAATCAGATGTGCCTGTATGCCTAACTGACCATCCAGCATCCCATGCCAAGCTGACCTATCAGCATGGGAACAGCCAACACAATTAACAGTGCTAATAATTAAGAGTGCAGCGCATTTAACGCATGCTTTGAGCTTTGAGTCTTTGGCTTTGACCTATCAAGTGCAGTCAAGTTTCAGGTCAAAAAGAACACGGCTCAAATGTGAACTCATGTCTGCACAATGGGAGGAAAAGAGCCTGCACACTGCAAGGAGCTCTATTAGATCAACTGCTGCAGCCTTTAACAGCTAACATGCTCTGACAGTGATGAAGTGAAATCCCAATTGTGCTCAGGATTGTTTAAAACACACAATGTGCTACACAAAAGGCCCCTGCATTCATTAGCCACAGAGTTTAAGTCAGTGTTTCGGTAGCGCTGGCCTGTTTTATCTGCAGCTGTGCCCATATAAACAAGGATATCCTCTGCTTTTAGAGATCTGCCAGCTGCTAATCACTGGGACAACTGTACAGTGATGAAGGCAGGCATTGCAGGTACAGTATGTTCAGCTGCATCTTTCATCCTCCCTCAAATCCAAACATCAGCACTGTTATGACCTGCAGCCGATTCTGCTTGTTTGGAACAATTTTCCCACAAATGCACAGAAAGGGCGCCTTGAATAACCAGTCCATCAAGCTTTACAGCATAAACTATCCCTTTAAAACCCACACCATCTCCTCTCAGGGGCACTCAAGACCGAAAGCAGGGTCCACATTCCACTCCAAAGAGTGCACCTGATTTTTAATCTAATTAGTGGTGCGTATGATAAACAGTCTTACTGTGCCACTGTAAAGATTAACTTAGTACAAAGGAGAATTTTTATTAAAGCCTTCAGTCTGGAGATGAACCTTGAAGTCACTGGCTCAGACAAAACTACCAGCATTAGCACCGGGATGTTAATTAGCTCAGCACAAAGTGCATCAAGCACTCGCAGCTTTTAGGGGTACACATCTACATTCCTGCTGGATCTGTGTGACCAGATGCCATCTGACTCTTTCGGTCATTGTAGAAGTAGCACAAAAATGAGAGAAAGCTTCACACACGTCGTTTTTTACGAGTTACTTTCTAGCCACAGTCATATTAAAGAACCTCAGAAAAGTAGTAAACAGTATTTTTTTTGTTATTACACATAATTATTTTGTCTGTTTTTTTAAGGGCGAAAATCTGCTGAAATCACAGATGCAAATCAATCTGTCATTGTGGCTCCACAATAAAATCCACCCACTATAATAATCCATCCACAAGTACAAAGACACATTTCCCTAATTATTAGTGTGTGTTTGGTAACTTCAACCATGACTGGAATGATTGCTGTTGCCAAAGCCTTTTCCCCAGATGATCTCTCACCCCAGATGTTTATTGGGGCTGTTAAAAGCTGCAGATTCCATCGCTGTTCAGTGTCACACATACTCTACTCCATTCTAAAGCCATTTATTAAACAAACTGATTACACTATTAAATACGTTAAGCTATGCAATATTCTGCTGGGAAACTTTGTGTCATGACATTAATGTAAATGCTATTTTTATGTGTACATATCTAACCCTTATGGCAACTAATCCCACAGATTTTGTCCTATAAACTGAAGCGATGTTATTTTGTAATCTTTGCACAGCAGTAAATTCTCACAGTGCCAAAATTGCACAAATTTCCACATAATTCTTGAACCACATTATGATTAAATATGGTTAGCATTAGGCAACTAAAAACGGCAGCTAATTTTCTCTGTCTCTTAAATACGAAGTGACAATTAAGTACTAGTTTGCGTAGCTTAGCAGAAAGACTGTAAGGGGGCAACCTTGGCAGTTGCCCAGTGCATATGCAATGTCAGATTCATCTCTCCCATGGCATTCCCAGTTTAAAAACACCAACACAGTGAAAACAATCGGCTCAGGGGTTCAAAAATAAGTCTTCACTGTTCACTGCGTGATGTCATTGTGGCCAAGTCCATCTTTTATTTTTGTTCATGGCCCAAATCTCTAAAAAGTTGAGGTCCAGGAACATGGTGCCAGGAGATTTTACACCGTGTGAGAATTTACAGATAGTGAACTAAATCTCAAACATTTCTCGGATGATTCCTCTTGATTACGAATGGCCCTGCGTGCCGGGAGGAAAGGGCCTGAGCCGTGTAAGGAAAGGACAGCGTGGACAACAAAGATGCTTAAATGCACAATTCCAGGAACAAATTAAGCAGACTGTCAATAACAATAAAATGATAAATGTAATTAGAAACAGGGCTGTGTTGCAATTTATGAAATAATTATTGAGAAAATGGGCAATAATAAGAAGACCGTGTGTACCATTTCGTACCACAGCCAAGCAAAATCACACCTTTATATAAGCCTCATAATGCAGAACTCTGGTGCATGGAAATGATGACCCACTCATGCTCAGCCTCAGTGTGAAAGACATATGAGTCTCTCATTTCCAACAGCTTACAGCTTTGTTTTGACTACAAACAAAGGCTTGACTGTGTGCAGACTGATAATGTTGACTTCATCAAGCTCCATGTGACACCCCTAATTAAATGAAGGCTTGTTGGCATAACAGAGCATGACAGAAATGTCATTTCATGCACCTTCGACTGCTTCAAGGCACCTTGCAGCACCTTCAAGTCCGTAAATATTTAATCAGGCCCCGTCTGTCATGGCTGTCTCCCTGAGGCTGCTCAGCACCCCATTCTGTTCTTTCCTTCTCCCTACCCTCTAGTTGACCTTGTCCTGATTGTACTCAGTTTTGTTTACAACCAAAATAAAAAGCAGGTGCATGCACTGGTTCCCACGCCACCCTGTGGTGCCCTCTCTGCCCTCCTCTGAGCAGGCTTTGTCTCTTATTTAAGCTAGCGCCAGCAACTAGGAGTGTCCTGTGGCCACGAGACTAGAGCCTTGACGTTGATTCTGCATGATGAATGCGATGTGACTTGATACTGATGTTGAGATAAAAATAAAATAAATAAAAACGAAGCAGCCTTTAGGCTTTAACCGCTAGCCATATGCTGTGAGTCACTTGACTGGACCTCTCAACTTTATTTCTGCTGTTGGTCTTTTTTGGAGCATTTTAACGCAATTACCTGGGAAATAACACGGCTTTGCTGCGTTGTTACTGTCCTAACAGGTATCTGAGTATGTCTGAGGGATTCAGAGTCTAAAAATTCACCTTGTTTATCAAGCGTTCTAGCATTAACTGATAACTTAGCACACCATTTCTGGCTGCAAAGAGCCAAGATGGCAACAGCTACAAAAACTTGAATTTGGGTGGAGGTGGGGGAGGTAGTCCACAAACCTGTGTGATGTCCCAACATCATCATCCATCTTCAATACCCAGTCTACAGAGTGTAGTTACACTACTTAACCGTGGCTAACTAGAGTGCAGTCACAGTCTTTACTTTTTACATTTATATATTGATTTCACTTATTATATACATAATTTAGCTACTTTATTCTTTTACTTAAATAACAGCCTCAGCTAACATTTTGGCTGCCACCGTGTTGGATTTTTGGAGGCAGAAATTATAGTATTTGGATGAAGGAGACAAATAAAATACTAGAATTTCATTCACCAAAACTAAAGCACAGACCTCATGATGTTCTGTATTTCAAAAGGCACCCCCACCACCACTACCACACACACACACACACACACACACACACACACACACTACCAAGAAGACCAGTTGAGTGACTGAAATGATCAAATGTGAGATCTAGCAGACAGTGATCACCTACACCTGTCAATCCAAGCAAATATGCCCCAATCTTTAAGCCTGCACAAAATCTGAATGTGTGAGCTGTAAAAAAAATAATAAAATAAAATCACCAGTGATGCAGTTGGTATAAAGTGAGAAATTAGCAATAGGGACCAAACAATTTTACCAGGCTTAAAACATGTTTTTTTAATCACTAAGTTCAGCATTTTTACATGATAGTCTATGGGGACTGACTTGCTTTTGGAGCTAACCTCATATCCATTAGAGGAAGTGCACATTTGCTCTCTTCCCTATTGGCTCAGTTTTGTAGCCCCAGCATTTACTGATTAGTAAATCATCCCATTTTGACCAGGTTTGTAGTCTTGTTACTCGACTCATTCTTTTACTTGTTACTCAACTAGTTCACCTTTTGAAACTCAACATTAAACGCGGGTGACTCAATCAGGATTTAGGCTAAAAGTGCTAGACAGGTTCTAGGACAGGGATCTGTGCTGGCAAGTCAAGATGTTCCACATCCAACTGGGAAAAACATTTTTATGTGGCTTGCTTTGTGTGTTGAAATGTTGCAAATTGACACAAAGTTGAAAGCACTGATGGGCAACATTATCATTGCTCTTCAATGAAGCTTCAGGGAACTCCTACCATAACTGCTACTACCAATGTTACCTCCTCAACTGCTGCTCTGCATGTACCACTTGTGCTAATAATGGGCTTTACTCTTCACTGACCTACACTGGTGCTAAAGGGGCCACCGTGATAGAATCAGCAGCAGACAATTGTTGACAGTCTCTCTCTCTCTCACACACACACACACACACAGACACACACACACACACACACAAAATTGTGCCTCTGGTCCACAGGCAGGCATACTGAACATATGTTTTATCTTCTGGCAGTGTGTGTGTGTGTGTGTGTGTGTGTGTGTAGCTGGATTAGGCTGAGGGAGAGTGAGGGCTTACTGTAGTCCAGCAGCTGTACAAACACGGCAGTCAGATATTACCGTTACCCCACTGAGTGCCATCTCTCCCACACTCTGCTGCCACAAGCCTGCGCACAGTGGAGGTGTCATTACATGCTCCTACGGTTACTAATGTCGCACAAAAGCCTTCATTGGGAGGATTACCTTGAATCACAAAAAATGACACAGAACCCGAACCATCTGCCGGCCTTAGACAGGAAATTTAAAGCTCCGGCTCGGGGGAGGTGTTAGAGTATTGGTATAGTCACTTATTTGTCTGAAGGAGAGGCTCCGTGAAACGGAACATGGTAACATGAGCACTGAATGAGTGTTGTTAAAAAATGCATAAAAATCCCACCATGTGACGCGTTTCGTGTCATTTCTTACCTTGCTCTGTGAGGACGCATTCTTACACAAAACCAGCAGACAAGCCAGCAGGTTCGTGTATCTCCACATTTTCTCTCCTGCGTCTGTTTGCGCAAATAAAGTTCAGAAATCCAAAGCGAAAGTTGCCGCGAGCATTCCAGAGCGGTGCGCCTACTTGAACTCCATGTCCACTTTGCATAGGGCAGGTTCCTACAGTATGAGTGAATCTGTACGAGTTGATGTATGGATGGTTGGATGTTGGTGTGCGGTGCTGCGCGCCCTGAGTGCAGCGCGCGCTCCGTGTTCAGCCAGGCGCATAGTGCGTATCATCCGTCCTCCGCTATCTTCCGCGGCTGGGAGGGGTTTACACGCAAATAACCAGTGTGTGTGTGTGTGTGTGTGTGTGTGTGTGTGTGTGTGTGTGTGTGTGTGTGCGCGCGCGCGCGCGTGGACGGCCTGCTTCGACTTAACCCACTAAAGCACTCATTTCGATGGTACATGCTGAAAATTATTCAGCATCATTTATCGGTTCACTCTGGGCCATTTTATTGCCAGAACGACTTTTTTATTCTCCAGGCCGACGGGCAACGTTGTGCAACAACGGCACAAAACAACAGAGAAAATCATTAATACATAGATCATAGGACAACTATTAGAGAGCAACAAAAACATCAGAAAAGCTTCCCAAAATGTCAACAAATTATAAAACAAAGAATTGAAAAACACTTTAAAGATATTTACATAGATGACTTTATGCAGGCTTAGGTTCGTATTGCCCAGTGTCCCGTCTGACAGATTCTCATGTTGTGAAACATCCTGTCAGTGTGTGAAACTTCAGTTCTTCTGTGCTATAAAGCAGAGGTGCGCTTTACACTTTAGACACACAACTGGTGTTTCTGTACACGCGGGAATCCTGCATCTTCCTTTGTTGTCACATATTGTTGAACAGTGTGTTGTGTGTGTGTGTGTGTGGGGGGGGGGGGCTAGAGGAGAAGAAGCAGGTTCATCACTGAGAGGACACTGAGAATCCCCGGGGTGGCATCTCTGTGGGCCCCTGAGCATGGCCCTAACCCCCCAGGTTGCTCCCCGGGCGCCCTCCAGCTGCCCCCCGATCCACGTTGTGTTGTGTGCTACATACTCCACGTGTGATGGGTTAAATGCAGAGACTGAATTTCACTGCATGTACATGTACGTGACCAATAAGGTTTGTTCTTCGTTCTGTTCTGTGTCACCGCACATCTTGATCTGGAATCGGAGACGTGGGTCTTCTTCCTCTCGTCTGGTTCGCCCTCTCCTCTTGCGTTTCTTTTTTGGATTTGCACAGATATGCGCAAATCATACGAACGCAGGTTCAAAAACTTTCTGTTGCCCGAAGGCAACGCGTGCTGTAGATGGTTAAAAATGCGGATCAATAAAACTACGTTATAAGTAAATATTATTTCGATTTTTAGTTTTGTATATAAATACTTTTCTATTCTACAACATTGAACGGTGCTGCTATTTGCGAGTTTAAAGGTGATCAAAGTATGCTTTCACATGATGTTTAGAACATAAACGGCCTTTGGCGCCACCACCTGGAAAATTATTAGGTTGCATCTCTCTTAAAGCGTTTTGTTTTGTTTATATCTTGATTTCAAGGAGCCAGACTTTCTTTCACTCAGTTGCACCTGACCATTTTCAGTTTTTTTGTTTGTTGTTGTTCTTTGTAGTTGTGAAGCAATTTAACACTGACCTGTGAATAATTCGAGCATGAAAATGACATTTCGTTCAAGGGATGAACTAGTGCTCTATCTACAGAAAACCTTTGGGCAGATTTTGCAAAGAAATTCAAAGTTATTTCCCAGATGAAACTCAGCCTGGGGCCCGGAGCAGTGAACCTGCCTTTGTGGGGGAGCAGCGGCAAAGAGCGGTTAGAGGAGACATCTGCAGGACATGAAGAGAAAAGCATGCTTGTATTCAAAAGTCACAATAATAGCTGTAGAAAAAAATCAATTTATGTGCACTACAGACTATGATTATGGATCCTTATCTTGTGTTTCCCTAGAAAACATCTTATTCTGAAACATCTCCCTTTAGAGAAGGCCAGCTATTTGAGGGGAAGGAAAATTAACTAATTATGTACACATCTTTGTTTTTGTTTGTCTAATATAATTCCCTTTTTGAGAACAGGTTGAACCCTAAAAGAAAAGCAGTTGTATTCTCTGTTTAAAATAACCTTTAAAGCCAGGAAGAGCCTTGAGTATACAGACAAGGATCTTTTTATGAGCACTGGTACTCCTATGAGCTGCAGTTGACAAGGATATAGAAATGATAAAATAAATCTTTGTTACAGAACAATCACAAATTGCAATTAGTTTAGAAAACTGGAATAAGATTCACCCTGAACACAGACTACAAATTTATATTGTTTTAATCAAGACCAAGACCTTAAGCAGGTATCCACATAATTCCAATATCCACTCCTTTATCTTCCCCTGGTTTCCTCGAAAGCTTAGAGGAGTGTAATTTAGCCCCCAGAGGTCACCATCTTTCTGCAGAGTCAATCACTAAAGACCTCCAAACTTCATGTGGTCTTCACATTAGCTCAAGAGCAGCGCATAGACAGCTTCATGGAATGAGCTTCCATGACTGAGCAACTGCATCCAAGCCCTGGGTTAGAGTGGAGACTGTGCGCCCTCTCGTCTAACATTAGTCTGACCTCACAAATGTACTTGGTATATGGACTGGCTTTCATGTAGCTCTTTTCTACTCTATGTCGAGCCCTCAAAGCACTTTACACAACATTCCTCAAGTCACACACATTCATACAATCACTTCTTTCTAAGTTTAATTACTTTCTATCTAATATTAACACACATTCATAGTCTGACAGTTGCATCGGAGAACCACTTGGGGTTCAGTATCTTACCCAAGGATACTTTGGCATGCAGACTGGAGCAGTCAGGGATCGAACCACCAACCTTACAGCCACCCCAAGCTGCAGCTCAGAAATTCTGAATGGGATGTCACTCAAATTCATATGCATGTGAAGGCAGACGAGCAAGTACCTCAAATAAACAACCATCTGCAGTAAGACTTGCATA
>VUQJ01039213.1:0-11882 GCA_015108635.1 Andinoacara biseriatus | reverse complement strand
AGAACACCAGGATTAGCAAATTCGCCACTGGCGTCCTGTGCTCCTCATAGATGAGAGCAGGTTCACACTGAGCACATGTGACAGACGTGACAATCTGGAGATGCAGTGGAGAGCGATCTGCTGCCTGCAACATCCATCAGCATGACCGGTTTGGTAGTGGGTCAGTAATGGTGTGGGGTGGCATTTCTTTAGAGGGCCCCACAGCCCTCCATGTGCTCGCCAGAGGTAGCATGACTGCCATTAGGTACCGAGAGGAGATTCTCAGACCCCTTGTGAGACCATATGCTGGTGCGGTTGGCCCTGGGTTCCTCCTAATGCAGGACAAAGCTAGACCTCATGTGGCTGGAGCGTGTCAGCAGTTCCTGCGAGAGGAAGGCATTGAAGCTATGGACTGGTCCGCCCGTTCCCCAGACCTGAATCCGATTGAGCACATCTGGGACATCATGTCTCACTCCATCCACCAACGTCACGTTGCACCACAGACTGTCCAGGAGTTGGCGGATGATTTAGTCCAGGTCTGGGAGGAGATCCCTCAGGAGACCATCCGCCACCTCATCAGGAGCATGCCCAGGCATTGTAGGGAGGTCATACAGGCACGTGGAGACCACACACACAATACTGAGCCTCATTATGACTTGTTTTATTGACATTACATCAAAGTTGAATCAGCCTGTAGTGTGTTTTTCCACTTTAATTTTGTGTGTGACTCCAAATGCAGGCCTTCATCTGTTAATAAATTTGATTTTCGTTGATGATTTTTGTGTGATTTTGTTGTCAGCACATTCAACTTTGTACAGAACAAAGTATTCAATGAGAATATTTCATTCATTCAGATCTAGGATGTGTTATTTGAGTGTTCCCTTTATTTATTTTTTTGGAGCAGTGTACATCTAGGAAGGCAAACTGGACAGTGGAAAAACACCGCTGATGTTTGTTAAATTAAGAAAAAAAGGTTAGAAGGTACGAGACAAATATCTAGTGACATGCCACAAAAAATTCAATAAGTTTAGTTAAATGTCACAAGACTCACACATTCCTGTTTTGAAGTGGGAGTCCCAATAGCAGAGGTGGCAAATGTACTTCTACTTAAGTACAGAATGTCAGTACAAGTACTTGTGTTAAAAACAACTCTGGTAAAAGATGAAGTACTGGGTCAACTTCTCTGCTCAAGTGAAGAAAAAAAAAAAAAAGGCACAGGGTCTGAAATGTCCTCAAAGTACGAAAGTAAAAGTAGCTCTTTGGATCATGATTCTGTTTTCTGTAAAGCTAACTGAACCTCATTTTATATTATTGTAATAATATAAAATTACATGGAATAACATTTGTATTCTCAATCTAAATTTTAATTCTAATGAATGTACTTCGCTTGAATCTGTTATGTAGGACACAAACTGTGTCCTACATAGTAGAGGGTGGCTGTGCCTGCACACCTAAACACAAAACATGAGTATAGAAGCAGTTGGACCTTTTAACTAGCAGACAGACTGTGTGACAAACTGCAGACACTTTTTGTGCTGATATTTGAGTATTTAGAAATGTTGCATTACCCCCCACATTACTTTCTTTATGTTCGCTCCTCTTCTGTAGTTTTTGCTGAAGTACCACGAGCACAACTTACGGACATCGGCCTAATGAGGGATTACAGTGGACGCTAAAAGATATATTAATTATACAGTTTTGCCTCTTTAATTTATTTGCATGCGATAAGCCCCGGTGATGGATACGCCAGTCCGGTTGGCTCTTATGTTATTATTCTTCCGTTTAGGCGACTCAGACCTTTTGATGTTTGACGGCGAACTGACCAGAAATGCAAACTTTTCTCAGACACATTAAGCCTAAAGTAACAAGTTTGTTTTGAAAATGTAAAAAGTAGAAAGTACAGATATTTGTGTAAAAATATAGGTAATAAAAGTAAAAAGTAGTCAGAAAAATAACTACTTAAGTACAGATACTTGAACGGTTACTTAAGTACAGTAACAAACTGTACCCGGGCATGGTGAGCTGTGGCCAGGCAGAAATTTTCCACATCCCCCCTGGAGCCCCGATGAGGCCATTTTTAGCAGGAAATAAGACCCTGGGACACGGCCCACTCGTTTTGGCGTCCTCTGGCCTGCCTCCGGGACCTCCAGGGCAGGAGAAGAGCACTCGCCACACATTGTATCCGGGGGACGGTGAGCCCTGGCTGGGCAGAATTCTACCACATCCCGCCCTCCGAGGGATGGTGAGCTGTGCCTGGAGCGCCCCCCCAGCCCGCTTCCGTTACCACCGGGGCAGGGGAGGTACTAGCTACACATTGTATTTGTGGGATGGTGAGCCCTGGCTTGGCAGAGTTCTACCACATCCTGCCCTGGAGCCCGGAGCTCCCCTGCAACCGGGATGAGGCCATTTTTAACAGGGAAATGTGACCTCAGGGAGTGGCCCTCTCACTCTGGTGGCCCCCAGCCTGCTTCCGTGACTTCCAGGGCAGGAGAGGGGCACTCGCCACACATTGTATACAGGGGACGGTGAGCCCTGGCCGGGCAGAATTCTACCACAACCCACCCTGGAGCCCGGACAACCTCCATGGCCAGAATAAAGCAATCCCGCTCACTCTGGCGGTCCCCAGCCTGCTTCTTGACCTCTGGGGCAGGGGAGGGTCACTCACCAGTTAGTAACCTCTTTAAAGAGAACACAAGCTTTTAGTTAGCCACAATTTGCAGAATGTGGTTAAAAAAAAACATGTGATGCAGAAAATGTAGTTAGAATAATAAATTTAAAGGCATTTAAAGTCATCGGAAGGGCAAGTGATTCATTTATCTGAACTACTGCACTACAAAGTTTGCACTTCACTTTTTGCAAAGCACTTACTCAGACCATGGAAACGATACCCTCATTTTGTTTGAACTAGCTTTTACTTTGTATCCCTCATTATTTATTGCCACAATAAAAACCTGACTTTGCACTTCTCTGGTACTCTTGGAGGAGACGAACGGGCAGCCCAAAGCTGAACATGCAGAGCAGGTTAAAACCGTGTTGTGCAACTCAACTCAATCCATGCAACTGCATAGCTCAGTTTACGACAGAGAAAACGGCACACTCAGACCTACCCAGGCCTTTTCCCATCTTTTTAGCAGCTGCTCATGCTCTGCGAGTGCACCTCTCCACTGGTTCAAATCTCGGCTTGGAATGTTCTCTTCATCTGTCGAACAACAACACGTTTTATGGAAATAAAACCATTGCACTTATCCACCTTTGGCAATGTCAGCAACCAGTCCAGGACACTTCATTTCCATTTTGCATGCAGGATTACAATCAAAAACATTTTTTAATTTTATCATCAACCTCAAATCCATGTATTTTTTTTTCCACCTGATACCTCCAATAGAGAGTCGGAGGTCAACTTCAGACACGTCATTTCCTGTGCTGGCCTCAGCAACACAGTTGTAACGCGCATCCTTGATCAGCGGCCCCTCTCTGAGCCAGCTGCTCACTAACACCTCCCTCTGACCCAGCGGCAGGCGGTACTCCATTATGGGGGTGTCCAGACTGTGCCCGTTTACTAGCCAGTGAATGTGAACATCACTGGGACCTGCGGGACAGAATGGGTGTTGACCCCTGATTTTGAAGGCACCAATAAACATGCATGAAGTGGAAATACTTGAGGGTCCATTTGTGGTCGTCAGTGAACATGCATGCTCCCTGATCTCTTGTTGGGGTTTCTTTTGCATTTATCCTCACTATGGAGGCCACGTCTTTAAAAAATGATGACTGAAGTAACCAAAAAACAAAAAAGAAAGAAAAACAAACAAGGGTTGAAAACATTTTACACTTTTCTTTTTTTTTTATTTTGCCTCCCTACCAAAAGCAACAGCGCAATATCAACACCTAGTTTTATGTACATCTCCAAATGGTATTTTCCCATATATACAAATGAATTTACATTTGTTTACAGACACAAAATTTTCCGAACTAAGAAAAGTGAACCTGCTAAAATTTGTTCTGAGGAAAGATTCTCAGTGTGGTCACACAAAAACTGTAGTTTGACCTGATCACTGAGACTTCCAGCTAAATGAAGCCCAGCTTTATCTTTTAAAACATTCACACGTGTTTTTATTTTTGCAGCACTCCTAAAAATGGAGGGCAATAGTTCTCCACAAACACTTTAAAGCAAAAACAAAGGGAAAAAAGTGGGATGCTAACTCGTTAGGACAAAACTCCAGTAAAAAAAAAAACAAACAAAA
Source organism: Andinoacara biseriatus (assembly GCA_015108635.1). Classification (NCBI taxonomy): domain Eukaryota; kingdom Metazoa; phylum Chordata; class Actinopteri; order Cichliformes; family Cichlidae; genus Andinoacara; species Andinoacara biseriatus. The sequence goes on along the minus strand of VUQJ01039213.1, from coordinate 7,662 downwards.
AACACTCACTCTCAGTTAGCTGATGTTTGCTAACGTGATGTGTAGGAGTGGAGAGGGAATGAGTGAGACTGATGCGTTAAAAAGTGCGAGGAAGAAATTTCTGAAGGATTTAGATTTGGGATGTGAGCTCAGACTATGTCACATGCACCACTCACCCAGGGCGAGGCAGAAGAGCAGGAAGGTCTCCTGGGCATGAACCCCCCAGGCCTGGTCCTTCAGCAGGGGAGGCAATAGTCTCACCTCTGCCTCCTGAACCTCCACGTTGTGGGGCTTTGTGGAGGAGGAAGATGAGGAATGGGAAAAGGAGGAAGGGAGAGCAGAGGGAGTGCTACCTCCAGAAGAGGACAGGGAAGATGAAGTGTCGACAGGAGAGGAGGCTGTGAGAGGGAGTGACGGAAGAAAAAGTACTGAGGAAAACAGGAAATTCAAAACAGTGGATGGCATGCAAACAGATGAAGGGGGAGACTAATGAATGACCTAAAAACATCAAATCTGCTACAATAAATAAAATTAAAAACAAAGGAGGAAGATCAGAACTACTTGACAAAATGTTACCACAGATGTGACCCTGTATAAATAATAGTTATCTGAAAATATTCTAAAACTGAAGACTTAATAAATTTACAATAAAAAAAAAAAATCTCAGATGTGGCCCCTTTTTCCAGGGCTGTTAATCACATCACACTGTACATTTTTACATTATTAACAAACCACATAAGTGGAGATCTCCGATAAGGGTTAATACACAGGATGACCAGAGCTGTATCCATGTGGGAATTTTGATTTCACAGGAAGGAAAAAAATAAAATGAAATAAAAACACGAGTCTGCACGCAGGAAACCTCTACAGTGGTACAGACAATATTGTGATTTATTCCAGCATTTCTCCAACAAAGCAAGTCTTCCTCTTGTGTTTCCTCTCATTCTCAAATCCTGCACTGTCAGCTCACTGGGAGAACTTAAGGCCCCCACATACCAGGTGCTGCAGGTGGTGACACTGTGCTAACCCCGGCTACAATATATTGAGCAAATCATCCCTGAGAAATTAATGTAATACTGAAGCATTAACAGTCTAGTAAAGTATACACCCCCCACTCAGGCTGTACAGAAACATGGCTGCACTTTGGAAAGCATCACAGTAACTTACCAATTTGGTAAACAATGTTTCCAATTTGGAATGTAAAGAAATAGCTTTTCTCGCTGGACTGAGCTGAAGGGGTGCAGCTTCCTTGAATACAGTTTTCGCTTGATCACCATTAGCCCTAAAATCCCACAGAGTGTGATCCCAAGCGGGATGCCCAACTTCAGCCTTGTAATGATTATGCTTCACGAATGTACCAGACAAAAACTGTGCAAATGCAGAAAAATCGCAGCCCCGTGCACTCTCTATGCTAAGAGAAGCATTAGCAGAAACGAAGAATTAGTCTCTTCTGGCTAGCGTTAAGGATCTGCATCTTCATCTGCATACTGAATGTCCTGAGATCCACAGTCCACATCAAAAGGTTTCTCCTTGGAGGGGCTGTCATCTCCAAAACTGAGAGACTGGACCCGACCGTTCCCGCACTCCGGCTCGGTCTCGTATCCGGTGTCACGGAGCGCCCGGAGGTTTTGAGTGGTTTGGCTGCCGTTCTTGGTCAGTTGCTCAGACATGTTAATTTTATCGACTGCAGACGTTTCTATTAAACCTGCTTCACAGGCCCTGTACTCGGGCTGATGGGCGCTCTTGTGGCTGCCTAGCAGAGTGGCCCGTAGCCTCAAGCAGGGAGCTGGAAGGTACTGCATGTAGCAGTTGTACACCAACGCAACCATGAAGAGGAGAAAAAACAGGAGAAAGAGGAAGAGGAGGGCAGCGGTGTTGTTGTGCTGCAAATACTCCGCTGATGGGTCCCGACTGTCTGGATGGGGGACTCTGGAATTAGTAGGAAGAAGATTTGGCTTTGGCTGAAACTTTATTGTGCTGCTGGGGGGTGGGGTTAGTGATAAGTCAATTTGGGGAGGGGAAGGGAGGAGGACTGTCTCTGTGAAGCTGGGAGGGACAAGGGCTGAAGTTAGTGAGGCTCTCTCCGTCTCTACTTTACCTTCAGCTGTATATGTGCTTGATGCCTCGTGGCTGCTGAGGGTGGTGGTGACAACATGCCCCGCCTGGTGCGGTGGTCTGGGTGGAAGATCCAAAGTCAGAGTGTAACCAGCCAGGAGGCGGCTAAAGTTCTTGCCAGCAGCAGAGGCCCATTCCACGGACCAGCACTCGTAGTAACCTTGATCCTCTGGGGCCACACTGTAAATGAGGAGCCCATATTCGGCTATGAGGTGGAAGCGAGATGCCTCTGTGAGAACTGAGCCGTTAGATTTCCATATCACCTGGGCTAGGTTGGAATGTACCAGGCACGGCAGCTCAGCAGAGCTACCAGGTTTCACCGTCACACGCTTGTAGTCCTTCTGAGACAGAAGTGGCACTTTAAAAAAAGGAGAAAGAAAAAACAAAATATTGACTTTTACATAACTACAGTCTGGTCTAGTGAGGACAGGTCAGTGCAGTGATTCCTAATAAGGAGTACAAGTACCCCCGGAGGCAGCTTCGGCAGTAGTTACAGGATATGTGGAAAGATTAGCTCAACTAATCTGAAAAGAATTACACTTTAAATAACTGGATGGACCTGAACAGGTTTTAGTTAACTGTTAACTTTTCTGCTAACAGTAATGGATAAGCAGTAGAAAATTGCAGCCAAAGGCAATTTGTAAATGATTGAAATAGACAAGTAATGGTCAAACAGAGGATAAATGCTTGGCATGACATCCAAAAATTATCATAAATCGTTTCATCTATCCATAACTCCACTCGAGTCACAGTTTAAATCGCACAGGGAAATCTGCTCAAAAATGAACCTTCTGTATGGCTGTGTGTGAACATGTTCATCCCTACCTGAAGGACAGACCTCTGCATCACCTATCAGACTCTGGATCAGCCCCCTGCAAAGCATGCATTGTTTTCATGAGTCAAAAACACGATATCCAAGGCCTGAGACTGTAAGGCAGGTCAAGCTGGAGGACGAATCAGTGGTTTAGTGGCAGTAAGAGTGAAAGGTTACCTGAGTGTTTGGCTGGCAGGGTCAAAGATGTTGACACATCTGGCAGTTCTAGGGTGCCAGGCGCAGTAGGGGTCTCGTGCTAGGACGCAGTCTTCGCACAACGAATACCTGCCACAGAAAGCTGTAGGAGACTGGACTACGCCCAAGTCTGAACCAGCATACAGGGACTGTGTCTGTGGAAACATGTTCGAAACGCTGACTTATAAAAAGTGAATCGATGTGATGTAGTTCCACATTTTCTAATTCTTGTTCTTCGCTTGTCTCTTTAAAACGCCATTAACCATAAAACAAACTGACCTCCGAGGACAGCAGCAGGTTTTTGATGGGTTCAGAGTCCTTCAGGAGCTGGATCTCTTCCACAATATGAACGTCTCCTCCAAACAACACTGACTTGTGCAGGACACCCTTATCTAAAACACAAGAATGGTAAAAATGTCAGTTATTCTGCAAAGCTAAATGCCAGAAAACATGCCTCTTGAATTTATTCATCCACAAATTTGTGTTGGAATGTGGATCTTGAACGCTGCCGGCAAGTGGCACAGATATTCAAAGTCCAGTGACACAGATTTGCATATTTGCCAGATAAATGTGACAAGGAAGTGCCTGTACCCGCTTCATTTACATCTCATCTTAAATGATTACCTGTTCCAGTGAAGATGACATCGTAAATGTTTCTGTCAAGTGCTTGGACCCGCTCCACGACAATCTGAGTGTAATTGACATCTTTGGTGATGAGGCGGGGCCCGTTGCCGATAGGCAGGACCGGATCCTCGAGCAGCGGGTGGTCCTTAACGAACTGAAGGGTTTTGTCAGGCAAGTGGAGCGAGTTGTTGATGTTCTGCTGTCGCATCTGGTTGTTAATACACTGGTGTGGAAGACAGGAATGGCGATGTTAGACATGTGTTAAATATTCATCTGTACAGTGCAATTAATATAAAAACAGAGAGGCTTGCCCTGGACTTAAATTGCTTTTCATTAATAACTCAAGTTGTCATCAACTTCGTGTGACATGCCATTTTTTCATGTAATTTAATATAATTACTAAATTACGTATATCCCACATTGATTACTCATGACAGCTACTTACAGCTCCAGGACGTGGAGCAGGAGTGATGCCGTTGTACCGCACCCACTTTGTGTGGGACTGCTCCACTGTGGCCTTCTGCATGTACTTGCCCTTGGAGAAGACCTCTTCCACTGCCTTCATGTCATAGGCGCACACAGCTGACAAACCCACATTACCCCTGAGTGAACAGGACAGGAAGATGGAAAATGAGAGAAAAATGAGGCAGGGGAGGAAATATGAAGCCCTGGGTGAGAATACTGCTTTTTGCTTGCTTGTTTAATCTAACTGATCCCTAGCAGGGAATCATCAAATCACTGACCACTGAGAGGTGAAGACGCCGTAGATGACGGTGTCTCCCTGGTCTGTCCCCTTCAGGGTGAAGACATCATGAACTACGTTGAAAACAAAGTTGAGCTCAGGCATGGAGCACACCAGCTTGGCTTTCAGAAAGGATGTCCATTTTTTCTGCAGAGTGCGCTGTCCTCCAAGGTCACCCTGTGTTGGGATATTGAAGATATTTAGCAGTGACAGATGAGTGTGGAACTGGAGCGAAGACTTTTTCTGTGTTTTCCCAAATCCGCAGTCAACAAATGTGCTAGAAGTGAATTTAGGTACGGATAGCACAAAAAACCTCTACAAAAGCCTCTGCTAATTTTGGAAAGATTTAAGTATGTGGGACACTAAGCACTATATTACCATGAAGCAAGTGCTTGCATTGGAACAGTGTTTTATACTGTCTTAAAGGTCCACGTGACATGTGCCTCTGCATGTGCACGTGAATGCCACAATTATGAGCTAAGGTTAAATTTAAAATAAAAAAATGAGGCAACGGGAATTGGAAGGAGAAAAAAAACAAAAACAAAACTTGCTCACACACATGCAATAGGAAAACAGTGGCTAAAGGTGGAAAGCACTGCTATGTGCAGATGGTGCACAACGTGTACTGACCTTACAGACGCGCGCCACCCTGGGGATGAGCAGCTTGCCAAAGAATTCGTACTCCACCGACACCTCAGTGAAGAAAAAGTAGATTTTGTCGTCCTCGCCATCTGCTCCGTTTTCTCCTTCTCTGATCACATCGGCAAAAACGAAACTGGGCTCTGGGAGGAAAGCAGAGAAAGGTATTGGTAAGGAAAAAAACAACTCCTCTGGCTGTTCCCTTTTTTCCAAAGGGGTCACCACAGTGGATGGATCCACATGTCTCATTTGGGGCAGAGGTTATGCTGGATAACCTTCTTGACAACCCACTTAACTGGGCTTGGGCCCAGCAGGAGGAGGACACTAGCTTGTGACCCGAGAGAGATAATTTAGGGATGTCCCTGTGGTAACATCTGATGCTGTGTTCACACTATCAGCAACAAATTCATAAAGCAGCCAAGGCAGCGTGGCCAGCTATAGGATCATTCTTCACCGTTAGGCGTCTGTGCATGAACATGGAAGTACACAGTCACAAGTTGGTGGCTGTGAGCTTAAAAAGCTTACAGTTGATTTGAGCACAGCCATGCAGGAATGGGCAGAGGGGTTTTTTTTGCCAATGGTGCTAGAATTGCAGTCTTTCAGAAAGCACTTTATCTAATTTAATTGTGGGCCTCCACCATGTCACCCCCAAATTAAGTGGGCGCTCCTCAGCTGTTCAGTGGTCATTGCTAGCTGACAATCAACCTGCTGGCTGGATGTTCTGCACACAGGTTCTTACCAACAAACAAGAGGGAAGAGACTGTGTGTGTGTGTGTGTGTGTGTGTGTGTGTGTGTGTGTGTGTGTGTGTGTGTGTGTGTGTGTGTGTGTGTGTGTGTGTGTGGTGGGGTCAGTGTATTTTGCCAACCTCTCTGTCAAGTCAGTAACAAGGACGCTGCAACACGAGCTCGATAAAACGCAGCAAAGAAAGGCTCCGATTAATGCAGATCCATTAACATATGCACTCATCATCATCATGAAATCTTTTTTTCAGCCTTTGGAAATACATTTTTAAAAGCTGTTCTCCTACAGCCTGACAATCTTTTATTGTCTCAACTCACCATTAAGCCATGATGTGGAGTACTCTGTCCTCAGCAGAGACTGGGTTGGAGAGTATCTGGAAATGATTGGCTCACTGCCTAAAAAATTATAAGCTGTCCCTGAGTATAGCACTCCATCTGATAGGAAAACAGAAAATAAAACATCAGAAATTGATTTTCCCTCCCATCCAAAAGATTACAGGGACTACTATACATTTTCCTGCAGAGAAAAGCTTTTTGAAAAGAGACGATTGAGAGCTGGACTCAACTCACCAACCATGACAGTAGTAAAGCTTTGCGAGGGGTCAAAGGAGCACTTCCCTCTGCCGTCTTCAGGTTTACCATGAAGTGAAAAGTTTCCAAAGTACTGAAAGGAGAGATTACATTACAGTTAGAGGCGATGGTGATGACGATTATGATAAGCAAGTTGATCACATATTTATTTGTCCAAGTACAGCATCCTGATAAAGAGGGATTGAACATTAACCTACCAGGTAATCACACTGAGGTTGAAAGGCGTGTGTGCCGCAGACATACAGCCGCGTGTCATCTACTGCTTGGAGCACTCGAATGTAGTTTCGACATTCCCTCTGAAAACAGGGAGCAAAACAAAGGAGAATTGGCACCTTGTGGTTGCAGTTTGCCATTTTTGGCGGTCACGGTAACATCTGATTGCTAAAATCTAATCAGCTCATCAGAAAGAAATTCCTTTAAAGGCTTTTAAGAGACAGATGGACGCGTGTGTGAATGAGCAACATGCAACACTTAAAGAAATATACAGTAACGACTATTAAACTAACCTCTTTTGATTTTCCTTTAAGAGTGCACATATTCATGGAGTTGGCTGTAACTGTCCACTGAACCTTAAATAAATAAAAGCATAATCCAGATTATTCAAAACTGTTTTTTCTTTTTCACTCGTCACAAATCGTTTCACATTCAGATACCTTTTTGTTTCTGACTGTCACATTCTTCTTGCTGAGCTCAAAGATGGCCTCCTGTGCTCCCACATACAGCGCATCCCTTTCCTCACTCAGCAGTAACGTGGAGTAGTTGAAGATGCCCGGTTCTGAAAACTCCATAAGGTTTAAATCTGGGGGGCGGGGGGGATACATAAATAAATAAAATAATAAATAAATAAAAACACCAGAGCAGCTTTGCATGATTCACAGTGCAAAATAATCCTTATTTTTATTATCCTGAGTCTCAGTGCAGCCCCTCAGTTCTGAAACAAGCTACGTTGGCTCCGCCTACTTCAGGCCAACTTTCTTCTGATTGGCTGCCCAATTACAAACAGACAAACAGCATGTGGATGAGACTGCTGTGCTCACAGCCAGAAGTGGCTATTTTAAGTATACCTTCCTCACGAAATATAGAACCAAGAGTACAAAACACTCCCAATCATGTGACACAGCATGCAAAAAGCTAGCTACATTTTTTTTTACTTTTTTTTTTTTTTTTTTTTTTTAAATTTTTTTTTCTAATTTTTTTTAATTTTTTTTTTAATATTAAAAA